>CM034350.1:62643267-62879586 GCA_019925275.1 Mytilus edulis
AAATTTGAAGATTTCTATTATAGAACAGAATTTGTTCTCGTCAATTCAGGAAGTAAATATCATATATTAAAGATGATACATGACACTTTTTTTATCCTAAATTTGATAATCCAAAGAGGGGCGACGCGTAAAGGGGGTATCTGCATAGAAGAACGCGAAATAAAATTGCCATTTCACGATGGATACCTTGCACATTGATCTTTAACTGATTTCACGAAACAAGGTGAATAACGAACCTTTTTCTGACACGGCTGAACGTGAAATTAAAATGGCAAAACATGTTGCCCGAAAATAACCCTTTACCTCACTCTCCAAATAGTATATAAAAAAAGCTATCAAATGGCATCCTAATGTCACACTATCAAAAGAAATTATCTAGTTTTATATGAATATTTGCATTTGGAAAGTTGTCTTTAGCTTCTTCAAACATCATACAATTTTTCTTATTAAGTTGTTTTAAGATTTTTTAATCAATATTTCTTGCAGTTAGACACATAGAGCAATAACAAAACCGAAACACATCCAACATGTCCGACACAATTATCAATTAAATATTTTGTTATAATCTCTTTAACTACATGGTGAATGTAATGTAAATGCATTATTTCCATTATTGATTTTAGTCACTTAACTTTGTTAATACATGTACATGAACATTTTCTAATATGATACCAGAACATTGTTCCAATTAAAAGCCAAAAAAGGACATATAGAAAATACATGTATAAGGAAAAATATCACGCTTCAGTGATTCTCTATATAAGCAACAATTTTTTTCCCGAAAAGGGGGGCCTAGGCCCCCCCGCCTTAATCCACCTCTGATAATCCAATAGTTATATTTCACCCACTTCAATTGCTACATTTGGAGGACAATGACTGTAAAAGGGGGCTGTAATTATTTGAGTTACTTGAATAAGGCCTAAAATAAAATATTGTTTGTTTCCCCAATCCTGACTGACCCTGCAAAAATGGTGCTACTCATCAAATTTTATTGTCAAAACTATGTCCAATATTATTTTATTCATTTATGATTTTCAGGCTTGCTGGATCGTCCGATAATGTTCAAGCTTTTTGAAAAAATAAAATTATTTCCCTACCTACCTACCCACACCTGGCTTGGCAGGGTCGGGATTGGGGAAACAAACAATATATTAATCTAGGCCTAAGAGATCTTTTTAAGTGTAATTAGGGGGGATTTTTTTTAAGTTTTCAAAACAGGACAAAATCATTAGAAAATTGTTGACTTACAATGTATCCCAAATTGCACTGAATGTAAGCTTGGCCTTTTATTGTTTTGGTCGCTCTTTCTTGACAAAGTACCAGAATGTCTAACCACTAAGAAGGTAACTTGTCAAAAACTATATTCTCGAGTCAAAAAGCAGTCTATTGTTTCCCATTTCTAATTTAGTACATAGACCAATAAAAGGGGACAATACAGCAGTTCCAGAATACAGCAGTTAGTTGAATTTGTCATGTGACTTCCATCACCATGCAACATGTGCATGTGACCAAAATGTAGACATCGTCATTTCCAACACATGTTGAGCAAACTCAAACTCATTTAAAAAACAAAATGAATATATGCCCACCTCAAATGGAATCACATCTTATTTTATCCTTTCTTTAGGATACTTCTGGAAATATTTTGCATCAATAAGCACAAAAAAAGGTAGGACTTTGTAACTACTTTAAAATTTCTATCTGTCAAGGAAAATTTCTTGTCAAAATTATAGTTAAGTCTTTGAGTTCCCCCAAAATTTGCTCTCAAAGTCCAGACATAAAAAATGGCTTCAGCGTTACGACGTCGTAGGAAGGCCTTGCCAGATGTCATAATTATTTGGACTAAAGATTACATATTTACGGGACATAAATTATTTCTATTACATTGTACTACCTTACAGAATGACGATTCTGAATCTGAAAGTGCTGGAAACTTTTAATAGAGCCGGGATAGTGGCACCTTTTTATCTGGTAAATGAAGTCATAAAGGCATGCAAAATGTGGTACATCACTACAGTTTACATTGTATGTACAAAATGTATTGTCAATACCAATTTTTTTGGAACTTCTGGCTCTGCTCAAATTTTGTTGTAAATGTCAGTCATTCATGTTTATATAGTTTAATACCAAAACAAATGTTTAAAACAAAAACAACTAGAATAATAAGTGTGTAAACTTATGTCAGTTAATACGAAATACTTACCAATTATGAGGAGGGCGGTGATGAGAAGAGTAAACCCGTTCATTTTTCAGAATGATGTTGAAATGTAAATTTAAAGGATCTAGAAAACCTATAACAAAAAGAAAAGTATAAAATACAAATTATTTGACTGTTCTGTTGTATTTCAGTGACACACAAGGCAATAATAATGTGGCAATGCTTACCAAATATATCAATAATAATCTCAATGAATCCCAATCACCTGCCGCTCATACGGATCATATGACTTCGTCATGTGACCTTGACTTTACTGAAATTATTTCGTAAAGAGTTCATCAATATACATTAAAATAATCCTTTTTCTGAATTTGAAATTATTAAGGATAATCATAATTTCTTATACGAGTATATAAAAAATTAAGTAAAGCATATTGCTACATATTTGACAGTTCTTTGTATCTTGTTCATATGGCTGATGTAGAAATTTACAAACACGTCAAATTTACACTTTAATGTAAATTTCAGGACAACAATCATGAAACCGTCAATTGTAGCTGTTGATGAAATGTTTCCTGAGGGAGCAGGACCTTACATGGACATTGAAGAAGTAATAAGCAATATTAAGTATTGAGAAAGATATAAGTATTGCTGCCCTCATTTGTTCATAAATCTGATAGTTCGAATCCAACCATATGTCCCTATAATTATGGCCTATTCAAATGCATTGATCTGACATTCAAAAAGAGGGAGGGTTCCAACCCCTCCACCAAACCCCACCCCCTCTGAATCCGCCACCGTACAATACCGGCTTTGACCATATCAAACTAGACTATATATTCAATTGCACATTTTGTACCATGCATATTTACAAAGTTTACAGGAACCTATGTGATTTTATGTAATATACCTTATCGCTATTTGGAAATCTGTCCCGCTTGAACTTTTGACAACATACAACAATAATTTTTCCATTGTGGCGACAGATATTTCCTATTATGACGTCAAAGATTTACTAGAACTTTTGTGATGTCCAGTTATGGCGGACAAATAGGGATAAGGTGTATGGTGGATAAATGTGCATACAAGTGTAAATACGTCTATTGACATCCTATAACAATCATTTCTCTTGTGGCGTCAGATATTTTCTATTTTGACATCAAAATTTTACGGAAACCTTTGTGATTCCAAGTTATGACAGACATATATAGCATTAAGGTATATAAAGACTGATCACATAAGTGATTTTCCTTGGCAATACTAGCAAATTTGTTATTCTTTCTGGAAATGAATGTCAACTAGCTGTAATAACTCATTTTACTGTCAAATTAAGTGACTCATTAAGCTCATGGATTCACTTGATAGCTTTAATGTCAAAAACACTGTTAATTAACAACCAATAATGCAAGTTAAGTTAAAGGTCACATGATTTGTTTATTTCAAAGTTGTTTAACAAAAAAACTGTCTGATTTAAAATATAACTTAAGTAATAAAATAAGGCCTAAATTTAGCTGGGAAAAGGTTTGTTCTTCTTCAATTCAGGTCATGAGTCTCATGACCTTCATTTTCATAGGTTGACAGGTATGTGACCAGTGTTATGGTAGAATCAATAACAACTCAAAGTATTGCAAAATCAAAGTAGAACAGCTGGCTATAACTGTAGACCAACTGGACCTATTATGAAAAGCTTTAAATCAAAGATAAAAATTAGGCCTTCCAACTCTGCCCATAATTAAACAAAAAGTAAATCCCCCTAAATTAAGGCAACTCCCTGAATAATAAAGGAAATGAGATAAATCATCCCACTGTAATATAAAAGTGGCAGTGTTCTCCTCAGGGCCTTTTGGCATCAGGGTAATGTGATGCTATCTGAAGTGGTTTTCTTATAGATTTATCATTATGTTATGGATGTGATGCTATAATTTTTAGAATTAAGATGGTATTTCAATTTCCTCTGTTTACCAGGATGCTAAATCAAATATCTGGGGAGAACACTGAAAGGCCCACCTAAGTATGGAATGAATTTAAATCTAGTCTTTTCAAAAGAGGGGTGAGTCTTTCAGTGCATTACTTGATTAATTCATTCCAAAATATAACACAAATAGAATTGTTCATGTACATTGTTGTTGTATTAATCTTGCAAAGGGACAGAATAATTAAAATTGATGAGCTCAAGCATAAATTAATAATTTCAATCCCATGAAAAACCATATTTGGCATGAATGGTATTTAACCATTTTAATATTTCATAACATTAGCTTTATGGGAAGGCAATTTTATCAAAATGAAATTACCTGTACTTAGGCTCAGCTCTGCATCCTTGGCAGTCTGTTTATTTCAAACTGAACTGTATTTTAAAGTAAAAAGTCTTTCCTTTATTCAAAATGAACCATTTTTAGCAGTCATGTGCGAAATCACAGAACATTAAATCATTTGAACTGTCAAAACAGGGTTTTCCCTTATAAATAAATGGTTTATCCCTCCAAAATGGTGTCCCAAGGGAAATAACTCAAACTCATATATTGTCATTCAAATTGATTGCTAATTTGATACTTCTGCATTTTTCAGGCTGGAGGTTCTAGTGCTCTTCTGATGGATTTGGCAGCCAATGAAAAATCTGTCCATGCTGACTTTTATAATGGTAAAAATTGATTTGTATTTCATGAACTATACTTTATTTTATTTACATTGTCAGATTGAAAAGAGATGCTGATTCCAAATTATTTGTATTTCATTCCTATATATACCTTATTTGTTTACATTGATTGAAAAGAAATGCTGATTCCATGACATGATTGTATTTAGTTGTACATGTATGTTTTAATCAGCATCATGCAAGTATCATCAGTATGATAATAGTATTTAATTTATATGTTATTTCCAATAGAGGATCTGTTATGGGCAAATTAGTACAATGGTTAGCACATTAAACATTTATAATAATTAGTATATGCATTTACAATACAAAAAAAACCCAGCTTGAATATGCTTGAATATGGAAATAATATAAAATAATCATGGTGTTCAGTGTTTGCTGACCATGCACTGGAAGCAACATTATATCCGTTATGTAAAAACTTTGAATACTTCTAGTGACTGATACAGTTGAAAAAAAATATGATAATATCTGCAAGAGTCACTAAAGGTGTGTACTAAAAGGACATTCAACTAAAAAAGCATCTATATGAATAAAAAAGCTAAAAAATGTATTATATATTCCTCCTTGTTGTTGATGCACTTGTACAAGAATACTAAAAATGTTATCCAAATGTTTGTATTGCTACTTATTATCTTGACAAATTTTAAATCACTGTGTTTATCTCATAGTGTATGCTAGCCTTGAAGTTTGAAGGTGCTTGATCATGATTTGACAGTCAACCATAACATTTTAAAACTAAATATGCTACTTCTCTTTGCATGCTGCATTTATGGTAAAGAACCAATATTGTTTGGATCAAATTTAGAATTATCTTTTTGAAAAAAGAATTGTTCTGGATCACTTTAAATATGTATTAAAGGAGGATTTATTGTCAGATATTTGATGTTATATACATTTGCATGAGAGTTGACTGTAATTCGAAAGAATTTTGTAAAAAATAAGATTTTTTTTGTCATCAAATGAGTATATGTAAGACAAATGAAGTTTATGAGTTGCTAATCACTAGTTGCTTTCTGCTCAGGAAATGTGCATACATCATTTTCAGTTTGATTACCCTTGATCATTTCTTAAAGGGAAAAACGGCCAGCAAAATAGATTAATTTTCTGCAACTTTTTATGAATTTTTTTAATTTCAGATTTTGATGATCTATTTGATGATGAAGATTTATCATGAAGACCATGCTGTTCAACAAATATTAAACAAGATCTGCCTTTTAAAATGTTATAGAACATATTAATGTCATCCATGTACTACACCAAGTACTATAAGCATTTATTGTCATGTCACAAAACATATGTGTTTTTATTGTATTGAATATGTGCTATATTAAATAGTTTTTACTAAATAGAAAATGACTGCTTGTTTTATGCCCCTGACATTAAGTGGTTTATCAAATTTTAAGATATAAAGCTGATAAATGGTATACTGTTGAAAAAGGATCATCTATCCTGCAATAAAAAAAAATTACTATATAGATAAACTGAAAGGATGTATGTAAAGAATCCTAGATCCTGCATATGTTGGAAGTTATTTCATTAAGTGAATGATTACATAATAATATTGGTTAATATTGGTGTTCTCTTTGCAGTCTCATCTAAGCAATGCTCATTTCTGCACTGAATTATTGAAAATTTTGAATAGTGAACATTTAAAACCACCAATAGCAATGCAGGACTAAATAACTCACATACATTGTCATAACATATAAAATTGCTATGAAACAAGGAAAATTCAATGGGTTTCACTTTCCTTCAGATTGTTAAGCTTGTACAGATAAATTTTATATTTTCCTTTATATATATAAATAGCCTATTTCCTATAGCATCAGAGAAACACCTAATTACAACAAGAGTGCACACATTGAAATGTGTCACCTTCTTTACTTACCATAATGACATGGCATTGATTGTATGTTGATAGTCCTAAATATAAAGCTTTACTATAAGTATCACATAAACTTAACACAAGAAAATGTGGTCAAGGTAAGCCTACCAAACAAGAAATACATCTTTGGTAACATCTTCTGACATCAGACTCAGACTTCTCTTGAACTGAATTTTAATGTGCGTATTGTTATGCGTTTACTTTTCTACATTGGTTAGAGGTAAAGGGGGAGGGTTGAGATCTCACAAACATGTTTAACCCCGCCGCATTTTTGCGCCTGTCCCAAGTCAGGAGCCTCTGGCCTTTGTTAGTCTTGTATTATTTTAATTTTAGTTTCTTGTGTACTATTTGGAAATTAGTATGGCGTTCATTATCACTGGACTAGTATATATTTGTTTAGGGGCCAGCTGAAGGATGCCTCCGGGTGCGGGAATTTCTCGCTACATTGAAGACCTGTTGGTGACCCTCTGCTGTTGTTTTTTATTTGGTCGGGTTGTTGTCTCTTTGACAAATTCCCCATTTCCATTCTCAATTTTATGTACACCTTATAATCATTCAATTCACCAAATATAGTTGACCTATTGCTTATAGTTTCTGATAAGCAGACTTAAACAAGAAAACTAAACATTGACCAATGATCCATGAAAATGAGGTCAAGGTCAGATGAACCATGCCAGACAGACTTGTACACCTTACAATCAATCTACTAGTAAATAATAAATATAGTTGACCTATTGCTTATAGTTTCTAAGAAAGAAACTTAACCATAAAAATTAACATTGACCAATGAACTATGAAAATAATGTCAAAGTCAGATGATATCTGCCAGAGAGACAAATATACCTCAAAATCCTTCCATATTATAAATATAGTTGCCCTATTGCTGATAGTTTTAAGAAAAGAGATCTACCACAAAAACTTAACTCTGACAAATGAACCATGAAAATGAGGACAAGGTCAAATCAATCTGCAGGATGGACATGTAACTTTTTGATCCTTATAAAATATTTCCATACACCAAATAAAGTTGACCTCTTGCATAAAGTATTTAAAAAAAGACAAAAGCACAATAACTTTACTTTGCCCCTGAACCAAGAAAATTAGGTCAAGGTCAGATGACACATGCCAGTTGGACATCATTCCATACACCAAATATAGTAGACCTATTGCTTATAGTAACTGATATATGAACTTGACAATGAAAACTTAACCTTCTGCACTGATCCATGAAAAGAGGTTAAGGTCAAATGAAAACTGTTTGATGTGCTTGAGGACCATGCAATGTATGCACATTCTAAATATAGTCATCCCATAACTCGTAATAAAAGAGAAATTAACACTAAAAAATTTTTTTTTTATCAAGTAGTGGATGAACCATGAAAATAAGGTCAAGGACAATGAACATATGACAGAAGAAATCTACAAAACATAATGATAAGCAGTGGCGGATCCAGGGGGGGGTTCCGGGGGTGCGCACCCCCCCTTTATTTTTGCCGATCAATGCATTTGTATCGGGACATATGTTTTGCACCCCCCCTTTCGAAAATTCCTGCATCCGCCCCTGATAAGACATCTATAAACAAAGTATGACGCATCCAGGTTTGTAAAATACAAAGCTTTAAGGAAGTGAGCTAACACTGCCGCTGCCAGATCAATATCCTTATGACAAGCTTTCTGCAACAGAAGTCTTAGTCTCAACAAAAACTGAACATTAACCAATGAACCATAAACATGAGATCAAGTTCAGATGAATCCAGCTAGACGGCATGTATTGGTACACGAAGTAATCATTCCATACACCAAATATAGTTGACCTATGCCTTATAGTATCTGAGAAAGGAATAAAACAATGTACAACAAAAATGAGATCAAAACACAAAACCTGCCTTCCTAATATAATTCCATACATCAACTAAAGTGGTCTGTTGATTATAGTATCTTAGAAGTAAACCAAACCACAAAAACTTAACATTGTCCAATGAATCTTAAAAAATATCAGATGTACATCTTACAATCAAACCATATAACAAATACAGCTGATCTATTGCTTATAGCATCTGAGAAAAATACCAAACCATAAAAACTTATCATTAATCAATGAACCATGAAAATGAGGTCAAGGTCAGATGAAACCTGCAAGTAGGACATGTACACTTACAATCATTTTATACCACTAATATAGTAAAATTGACCACATAAAGGACAAGGTTCACTTATGGCACAAATTGGCCTAAATCATCAATTTTCTCATAAAACACAGAAAAGTTCGCAATTTGTTTTGTAAATGGGTCTATTTGAAAAGCCTTAAAGCTAAATAAATAAATTTGTTTCATAAAAGTACATAATATTCTACATTTTATCATAATTTGATGATTTTGTGCAATTTTCAGACCTAAAAGCTTTAGGAAATCCTTGGCCACCACCTACAATCCAAAATGTTTTTTATCCAAAAGATTCCAATTTTGATAAAGAATTCATCAATATAAAAAGTTTTGCATCGTGGATGGCGGCAAAGGTTAATTATGCCAAAAACAATTTAAAATTATGGATCAAATTACTAAAATTGAACTTAAATACCAATAATGTCATAGCTTCATAAATTTTAAAGGAAGGGGCCAAAAAATAATATTTTTGTTTTATCACGTGAATTTTGTAATTTATAAAACATCAAAAATTTAGAGCCAATTTTAACAAATAATCCACCCAAACTTCAAAACATAAGGCATCTGCATTTAAGGTATTTTAAAAGCATCAAGATCATCTTCTCTCTGAAATTTAAAGCTTTATACAAATCTTTTATGCAACTCTACAATAATCCCTATTTGTCCCATTCAGTGACTTGTTAAAGGCCAGACAAAAATTAATTGTTTTTGTACACAGAATCTCGTAAAATTTCAAACTATTGGCAAGCTGAGGAAGTGGTTACACAGAAGATCTAAAATTTGCTCACTCATTACAACTCAACTTTACAAGCTTCAGACTTAATCAAATCATTCCTTTTTAAAGAAGCCAAGAAAACTTGGACCAATCCTTTTTTTTTTGGATGAACTGAGACAAGGTCAAGTGAAAACTATACTCGATTCTTTTACGCAGGTTACAAATAGATCCAACTTAAGGTGGTTAAGACACTTTTAAATGAAAGTGCTGTATTGAAAAACAAGATGTGGTCTGATTGCCAATGAGACAACTTGCTACTAGAGACCAAATGACAAATTATAATAGGTCACTTCACAGCCTTCATAATTCTGTCATAGTTTGTGCAGTTTTTTGGAAAGATTGGAACTTGTTCTAAATCTTTCTTAAGGCACTGGCCTCCCTAACAACATGACAGGTTAGCAATCTTATTAAAATTAAATCTCTTACTCGCTCATTTTTTAATGCTTGGTCGCATTTGGAGCAGTTCATTCAAGAATGTATGTCATTAAGGTGTGTGCATGTGCAGGCTTTTTTTAATGAATTTGATTAACAAAATGAGTATTGATACAATACTAGTATGATTGACAACTGTCATTATCACCAAACAATCAGAGACAAGGTGGACCTTTAATTACAATGCCCCACCTCCTTAACTGCCAATCAAATTGACCACATTACTTATCAACCTCAGTCTAACATAATTATACAGACCAATATACATCTCAATATACAAATATTTGATCTCATAATTGAATACACAAATACATGTATATATATTAGGTGATGGACATAAAAGGATGATAGATTTATTCATTGCCTATTACTTTTGATCTACACTACATAAAGTGATTCTGTAAATTATGTTTAATAGATAAATGTTTAATTAAGAATTAACAAAATCTTTAAAAAAAAAATGTAAATAAAAATATAAATATAAATATCTAAAGGCATTCAAGCAAGGTCTATAGTTTACTTGATAAATTTCCAATAATCATCTGTAATTAATCAACAATTTAGGTAAGTTCTTTTTTTTTTTATCAGCAATTGGCTTGAAACAGTCAGTAAAATTTGAAAAGTTTTAATTAATACATGTATAACAAAACATTTTATTTCTTAAATTTTATTCCCTTCAAATGTCTATCAAAAAATTTAATCAGTTGAATATTTAGAAGAAGTGAATATATATTTTTGCAATCATTAAAGATAAAATCCACATTTCAATAAAATAATTTTTTTTTTAATTTGTTTATGTTGAAAAGTACATTTTCAATGCTCTGTGCTGGAAAATACTTTATAAATTGATCAAAAGGCACTTTACAACTTTTAATCTTCAATGTCATATAACCTATGTTTTAACATACAAAATGCCCCAAAACAACATTTTTAGATTATTTTTGTTGACACTTTAAAGTTCTTAGCTTTAAGTTTATCTGTTGGTCTTATGTCTTAAAAGGATTGATGGTGAAATCAACTAGGAGAATTTTAGATTTGCAATTTTTTGAGACCCATGTTATTTAATTTGAGCTCATTTTATCTTCATACTGGAAAAGCACTTTTCCTTCTTAAGACCTGCTGTTTATGTAATTTTCAGCATTAGTGCTTTATTAATGTTCTTTTTTTGTCCCCATCATACCTTGATATGAAATTATTTAAACTACTCTTCCAATCTTTCCATGAGTGATATCAATGATCAGACAATCACTTTATTTATTTTACTTCGTGGTTTATTTGTGATATCTTGCATGAGGGTGCATATCATTATGATTTGGCTCTAATATTTTTTTTTCATTTTTTGTGGTAGGTGTGTAGTGAAGAGGAGAATGTTCAAGTGTAAACTAATTCTAGTTCATACATATTCTTCATTTATAATAGCAAGACTTTGTTTTAAAACACATTTATTGCACATGTTCAGAATGCATATAAATAAAATACAATACTACATACAACATAGTTAGGTTTAATATATGATACGATACTACTTTATAAGTTATGAACACAAATATTTCACAAACAACACATTCTGCAATCAATTGGTCCAAATAAAAGTTGTTACTCACTTACTCAAATGCTAAAATTATGGTCATTTTTCAAGACGAATCAAAAACTGGAAAATACAGGTATTTTTAAAAACAGAATACTTAAAGATCTTACAATGAAATAAAATCAAAAGTACAGAGAAATAAATCATACAAATATTGTGCTAAAACCAACAAAAAAAACTTGAAAACATTATTTAAACCATTAATGTCATACTTTCCAATTAATAAATTTTCTGTATATTTCATGATATTTTACTTTCAAGACCCAAACAGTGACTATTATAAGGTCCTTCTGACTTTAAATAATTGCCACTTCTTCATTTATTATATGTATGAGGTTTCCATTTGAAATTTCTAAATATTCAAGTTTATTTAATGAATTATCTCCCTTCTTTATAAATACTTGTTTAGAAATTCTCTCATGAATGATTATTCTATTCCATTTGCTGATAGTCATTTCAAGATGCTGCCAACAAAAAGATACAATGTTATAAGAATGCCATATTCAATTCATGGTTTATTGATTTTTTTTAAATATCTTTACAAAACAAATCATAGAGTTAAAAATAAAAGTCATTAGCAAGCGTGTATATGCATTTGTAACTAAGTAATCAAATATTGTACTTCTAAAGTTTGCCCTAGGCACCAAAACATGTCGATCAATAAATTTCTGCAGCAGTCCCTAAAGTGTTGTTGTTATAAGACTCTCTACATTTTATGTTTTTTATCATAACGACCCTGCATACCCTCGGGTATCCACTTTATGGACTCTACCGTACTACAGACTCACCAGGCGTTGGTTCACTTTTGTTTGTAAAGTTTGTTTTGGATAATACCAATAAAAAAGTTTACCCTTAAACAAGACAAGAGGGCGTTTATAAATATGTTAATCAAAAAATAATAAAAACACTGTATCACAATATGGTCGCTTCAAAAAAGGCAAAGCATCACTAACTTCATCCATTCACTACACATGTAATATCACCATAGTAACCAATCCTGTAAAGAGAACAAAAATATATGTCAACATCTAAAAATTTTGTTTGTTTCAGAATACTACCTGATGTTTCAATGATTTTGGATATTTTGGACTATTAAACTATTGATTAAATGATAGCTATAGGCAATGTTAACCAGATGCTCCCCAGGGCGCAGCTTTATACGACTGCAGAGGTCGAACCCTGAACAGTTGGGGCAAGTATGGACACAACATTTAAGCTTGATACAGCTCTGAATTTGGATTGTGATTAAATAGTTGACACAACATAGGTGTCTGACACAGAATGAAAGTGGTCTAAGAACTCAAACTTAAAAAATTTAAATTGGACATTTACCTTTTATGGTCTAATATCCAATATCTAAATACATGGTTAGATTCAGCATATCATAGAACCCCAAGAATTAAATTTTTGATGAAATCAAATAATGTTTCAAATCAAACAAAGTTTAATTTTGGACCCTTTTGGCCCCTAATTCCTAAACTGTTGGAACCAAAATTCCCAAAATCAATCCCAACCTTCCTTTTATGGTCATAAACCTTGTGTTTAAATTTCATAGATTTCAATTTACTTAAACTAAAGTTATAGTGAGAAAACCAAGAAAAATGCTTATTTGGGCCCTTTTTGGCCCCTTATTCTTAAACTGTTGAGACAAAAATTCCAAAATCAATCCCAACCTTCCTTTTATGGTCATAAACCTTGTGTTTAAATTTCATAGATTTCTATTTACTTATACTAAAGTTATAGTGTGAAAACCAAATGTCTTTTGACGAATATGATGACGACGACGCCAACGTCATTCCAATATATATACGAGCAAAAAATTTTCAATTTTTGCAGTCGTATAATAAAAACAAGTAGATACAGTAAGAATGCCAGTGAGACAACAATCTATCAATGAACAAAGGACATTATCCATAGAAGAGTTGATTACATTAAAACTGTACAATCTTTTATACATTTTCCTATAAAATGACTAAGTTCCTTAGCTAGGAAAATATTCTTAAAACAATTCCTAAATAGCAGGTGCACATCTCTAACATAAATGCAACCTGTTGTCAAGTTTCAGGGATGTGGGTTTTTAAACCGTCAGAGGAGTTGATTACATATGTTACCCCTTTCCTACCACCAGCACTACATCATCATAGTTTCAGTCAGTTTTAGATATTGTCAAACCAGGCCAATATTATTTGTGAAGCAGATACTTTTCAAATGATACAATATTGTTTCTATTAAAGTATAAGTTGGCTTTACATTTCATGTTTATCTATCAAATGTCCGGGTTTTTTTTAATAACAAATGTCAAATCTTTGTGACAGCTATTACAACAAGAAATGTACTCAAATAAATGAGGAATTTGTCTATGGGACAAAGATGATGCCTCTGCTTGCACTTAAAGTAAAAAAGAGACATAACTTTGTGTATAAGTTTCAAAATATTTGGTTGTGGCAAACTTAATTAAAGTTAGAGATCAGAAACAAAAATTTCAGCATTTTTTCCATTGGTACAGAGGCATAACTCTAGAAATGTAATACTGACATCACCAAAGTTTAAAATAGATCTGTGTTTTGTGGTTATAAGCATTGTGTATAAGTTTCAGAGCATTTGGTTGAAGCAAACTTAATTTAGAAAACAGAAACCAGAGTCAGATATCCGGTGGATAAGAGTAAAACTTGATACCACCTCTGCTACAGTGGGGTCATTTAAAGTATTTTTGTATATATTAAAAAAAAACAAATTTAAGAAAAAGTAAATCAACTCTGGATGACATGTATTTAACTATAACTAATTATAAAATTCCAGATATATGAAAATTACAAGCATGTAAAGGCATTAAAGGAATCCCAAGTCTGACGTAAATTTTACACACACCTTACTTATCAATGGACTTTAATATAAAATCTGATAACAGTTTTTCCTATGATTATGGGATAAACAATTATACAATAAAATCTTTTCAAACTACATTTTATCTTTTCTACAGATAAGCTGATAGCTGTATGTGTAAATATACTGCTGAAAAATAAGTGTTATTAATAAATCAAACAAGATTTTAACAAATTGTATCTGTAATTTAAGTTATTATTTAAGAGATAACTGTTTTGTATTTGAAGCTTTAAGATCGTTCATTGGTAGTTTTACTGTCGCAAATTTAGTTTACCTGGCAACGCGGAGCGGAGACAGGTAAACGGGTATTTGTGACAGTAAAACTACCGATGGACGTCCGAAAAGCTTCAAATACAATACAATTATCTCTATTCTAATGCAAAACAAGTTCATAATTAAATTTCAATCATAATTTCAGTGTAAAATCTTCATTAAAGAAAACTCCGCGAAAAGATGTTATCTTCTTTTGGTCCCTACACTACGTGACGTCATAGGTATGCTTCCGCCATCAAACATAAACACCGGGCTTTTTCTGGCTTCTGTGTCGCTTCAGAATGTAATAAAATTTAATAAAAAGAAGATTTTTAGGCGCAACAAGTGAGTTTTTTGTTTATGATTGTAGAAATAACATGTCAATACATTCCGAAATTCAAAATGTCGGCTTCCTTAGTTACAGACAAGGAGATAGAGAATTTTACGCTTGCTGTAATCCAATCAAAACAATTGTTACAAAATAATTGCATTAGAATTATCATTAAAATTGAAATTTAATTTTGCAGCTTATAAAATGGTTTGGAGAGTAAAATAATATTAAAATTTTAAGTATACAAAAAGTATATAAAAAAGAATACGGAGCTCCACATTGTTATTTTTGCAATCCATTGTGTACTGCTTCAAGAAAGTTACTGGTAGATAAAAAAAATACAAGAAAAAGATGTGCAAATTTTTTCTGTATGCCTTTGTAATTTACAAACCCAATATCTATATTAATCATACTTCATGTTAAACTGCCATATTGTGATTGGTTAATACAAGGGAGACAATTTACGCCATGATGACTGATTTGTTAATCTTAATGTGCTGAACATATATTTTGCTATTTTACTGTTTCTCTCCATCTATAATAGTTTGTGATTAAAGAATATTAAAAAAGCATCATTCTAGGGCAATAACTGTTTTCGGGTTATTTGACAATATATTTGTTTTGCACAAGAACCCACAAAATGACTCAAAGTATTCTTTTAATGCTGATATCTCCTATAAGTGGTCAATTGAAAATTGTCAATTTTGACTAATTTATAGATCACATTTTGTTGAATAATTTTACTAACAAAAGATTCTCTTCATGACCTTTAATTCATTAAAAACATGCAAAAAAGGTAATATATCCAAGGGACATAACTCTTTTGAAAATAGTTGATTAGCACCGATTTTAAATTCGTCAAAAACATAGATTCTAAAAACCTTCAATGAATTTCATAAAAATCTGACAAGATTTAGAGCTCGCATGAGGCAATTTTCTGTATAATTAATATTTCAAAGGGGAATAACTCTTTTCAAATAATTGATCTGCACTTATATTGGAATTTGTCAGACATAGCTCATATATAACTATGATTTAAGTTTAATAAAAATCTGGCAAGAATTGATCACATGGGAGTGCTAACAATGCAATATTCCATATATTTATTGTTCTATAAATAGATGATCTGTACTGATTTTCGAACTTGTCCTATACTGATGATATAAACCTATGACACAAGTTTTATAAAGATCTTGCAAGTACTGTACATGCCAAAGCCTTAACAAAACTGGATGGATTGACCCAGTGTTTTTATGTTGCTAGCAACAAGTTAGGCAGGGGACAAAAAGGGTAATATCACAATGACTATATATGCAAGTTTTTATAAAAGCCTTACCTAAAATATATGCAGCTATAAGTTTCTGTGGTACTGACAAATGCAAGTAGTCTGGAAGACGGGTGGCAATATCTCCCTGCTGTGGTAGCATGAGGGCAATAATACAAACTAGGGCAGTAATAATCACAAACAGACTGGGTCCACCACTATTCTCAGATCTACCTATAATACAAACAATAACAAATTATTTGACATGATAAACATTTTTTTTAAATTAAAATTTATCAATACACTTAACCCTTTCGCCGATGAGTCCTGGTTTACCGGGATTCACGCTTCAGACAGCTGACGACAAGTCCCGTTTTACCGGGATCAGAATACATCTTTTATATTTCCCGCTCAAAACAGTGCAAACATGAGTTATCTTTCTTTGATGAATACCCGGATGAAAGTGTAAACATGGCGCTTCCGTTTGTTGAAAACCGTGTCAAAATCAGAGGAAATTTACGGAATTTACGAGAATTTGAAATGAGGGAACATTTTTTTGAAAGAATATGGAAGAATTGAAGCCAAACTAGTATACTTTTTTGACATAAAATGTCGTTTTATGTACAAAACGATTGGAATGAACATCGTTCAATGTGAGGAATTTGTACTGCCTCATAAAATTTTTCAAAATTTTGCCGTTTTGGTTTAATAAATTACGATTTGGGGTCAAAGAGCAGAATTTTGAGAATTTCACCTATATAATGCCGAAAATTTGAAAATTTGAATATTTTATGAAGAAAAAATTATCAAAACATAAACAAAACTGTGAACATGGTGTTAGTGAATGAAATAAATACACAAATAACTACAAACAAGTTTTTATTGACATTTATTATGAAGATCTCCCACTTGAGTAAAAGTAGCCAGGGAAGCCATCGTCTCAGAATAGCTTCTGTCTGGGCAGCAATCGGTGAAAGGGTTAAGCTGAAACAAAATTTCAATTTTTTGCCCATTTTTAAGGGTCATATCTCTGGAAATTCTCTTCCTTTAATCTACATGACTGTTTAACTGGTTTCAAGTTTTACAAAATATATCACAGTGAATTCATTAAAGATTCTGGATATCAAATACATTTTGATTAAAGAAAAAAATGTTTTGTGATTTTGCTAAAGTCTG
The DNA here is from genome assembly GCA_019925275.1 of Mytilus edulis. Classification (NCBI taxonomy): domain Eukaryota; kingdom Metazoa; phylum Mollusca; class Bivalvia; order Mytilida; family Mytilidae; genus Mytilus; species Mytilus edulis. The sequence goes on from CM034350.1 coordinate 62,660,833, forward strand.
CATACAAGCCTATAGAAAAATGTTTTAAACAAATTTAAATGAAATCTATAAAAATTGCTATCCCTATATTATTATTCCTAAACCATTTTCCTATTTTAAAGGGACATAATCCAATCACAGTAAAATAATAATCTGATCTGTTTTTGGCGTAAACAAAGAATATCTGTCAAATCGGTTTAAAGTGGTAATCTGGAGAAAAATATTATCAAGCAGTGGACAAGTACTTCATGAACATATAAATATATCCACATGATTGCATTGAACAGTAAACTAGGATTGCATTGAAAAACAACAGTAAACACTTAGAAGCACTTAGTATTAAATGACACCTGAAAAAGATGCCATAATTTGGTCAAAAGCATAATATAACTTACTTGGTCTGGATGATAGGCTTTGAGATCTATCAGCAAGCAATGTAGATGAAGGCAAAGACTGGAAGTTTTCCTCTGGTTGTACAGATCTTTCTTTTTTAGGCAGTAATACCGATATAATTTCTTTCTTTCCTGTAAAATAGAAGAAAAGATTTTCTTACGCATTTAATTTGTGGCATTTTCTGTAAAGATTTAGAAATACCCATTGAGATAAAACTTGAACTTATCAATATTGTAATTATAATAAACTGCTAAAGTTATAATTTAAAGACTTGATGTGTGCAGATTCCTATAGCCATACAATGTTAACATGAAATCATTGAAAGATTATCTAATTTGTCAATTTGAAAACAATGTTTTTCAGTTATAGCTCAACAAGCCAGAGTTGTATGCAAAATTTTACCAAAATATGTGACATAGCGGATTAATTTGAATGTGACCTAAAATTGAACACATGACTACAGACACAAGCATAGCAAACAAGCTGTGAAATATACTCTTCGTAAGAAAACGGGAAAAGAACATCAATGTTATGACAAAGGAATTAAGTTATTAATTCATAATTTTATATAATTTACCAATAACTTTCTTTTGTCCATGTTCCACCACTTGTATTCTGAATTTATCTTTGACCCCTTCATTGTTTATATTAATATCAATATGTCTCACAACTCTGAAAATATCAAAGAACAGACTTATCAAAAATCAAATGATATGAAATAGGTTACTGATTAACTTATTGTTTAGAGTACATGTACATGAATACAAAACGGACCAGACTGCCAGGTATACCTTACCTTACATGCATCAAATATCAATGATCTAATCTTGAAACTAAACACTTACCAATTAACTTCGAAAATGAGTTCAGAGTCAAATGAACCCTGCCAGACAGACATGATATATACCTTACAATTGTTTCATATACAAAATACAGTTGTCAGATGTATTGCTCAAAATCATTGAAAAATAAAGATCAATCGATGTGAGTTTTTGAGATACAAGCCTTTGAAAACCCAGTTTTTTGGAGATCTGTTGTCTTTGCATTTGAAATCCAAACTGATAAAGTGTAGTAGTAACCAATCACTGTAATGACTTGACCAATAAGTTTTAGCGTCACATTACATAAATTAACTTACATATCAACACAACATCTTGGCCTAATAGTTCCTTCTGAATCAACAACTGTGTATCTTCTTGGTGCTGTACACAACACTTAAATCAAAATAAGAAGAACAATAAAGTAATCTATATACGATATGTTATATGATCTTTAACAGAAAGAATTGTCATGAAATATAGGTAAATGCAATTTTCACATAATAGTTATCAAAGGTACCAGGTTTACAATTTAATATGCCAGACGAGCGTTTTGTCTACACAAGACTCACCAGTGACACTTAGATCAAAATAGTTACAAAGACAAACAAGTACAAAATTGAAGAGCATTGAGAACCAAAAATTCCCAAAAGTGGTGCCAAATATGGCTAGGGTAATCTATGCCTTGGATAAGAAAATCCTTAGTATTTCGAAAAATTCAAATTTTTTGTAAACAGGAAATTTGTAAAAATGATCATATCAATGATAATGATATCCTTGTGAACACCGAAGTGCTGACTACTTGGCTAGTGATACCCTCAAGGGAAAAACATTCACCAGCAGTGGCATTGACCCAGTGGTGTAAATAGTTAAAGATACAAGGCTTATAATTTAATATGCACGTTTCGTCTACATAAGACTCATCAGTGACGCTCAAATCAAAATAGTTATCAAGCCCAGCATTAAAAGTTGATTGATTGACACAAACAATTTTTTCATACTTTTCTTTAAAGTACATTATACATAATATACAAACCTTTAAACTTTAGAGGAGAGTCATAAGGATTATACACAGTCAGTATTTGTTTATGTGATGACTGGTCATCTGAATAAAATGTCAGGTTTGATGGAAAGACAAACAGTGGGAGTTTGCCATCTGTCAGTTGAGAGGGTTGCATCTGTCATGAGTAGTCTTTTATCTTGTTGATGCTTTCTTTGAATCTAAAAAAAAAGTTAAAAGAATGTTGGTAAAAAAAGAAACTTCAATTCAGTAATGCATGAACATTTATGAAATGAAGAAGTTTAAAACATCAGCAAATTGCAATTAATGGTTTGTAACTTTTTAACCAATGGGATTTTAATGAGATAGGTAAAACTTTTTAGTTTGTTTATTATTTAATGGAAATTGGATATCCACTTAAACATCAATGGTTTTTTTTTTGTAAACCATCATTAAGAACCATACTTTCAAAGCAAGACACTAATGCCATCTCCTGCTATTCTTTGTTAAGGCTTTTGAGTCATGGTTTTGCAGTTTGGTTACAATGGGATGGAAAACAGATAGTTTCAAACTTAATGACCAATTATTAAATTCACCATTACATCATACATGTATATACAAAAATGTATTATGCCCTCTTCTTTTTCCCAGATTAATAACAAACAGACTTTTTAACAAATGGAAAATACACTTGAATGAAGATATTATATTCATTGTTGAAAATTTATGTATATTATAAGAATATTCATTAAAGGGGGATATTGATATATATAAAAAATAATAAACAATGATAAATGGGGAATGTGTCCAAAGGACACAGATGCTGCCCCTGCTTGCATATCATATAAAGTTATAAAGGGACATAACTGAAGAACAGTAAATGTGACGGTACCCAAATTTGTACTTGATCTGAGTTTTGTGGTAATAAATATTGTGTATAAGTTTCAAAAGAAATTTGGTTAAGGCAAATTTAAAGAGGCACTAGAGCTGTATGAGATAAATTAAAAAATGAAATATCATTTCTTATTCCGTTTAATCATTTATGAAAGTGAACAAGTGAGATGATAATTCGCTTTAAGCAGCCAGTATGGTTCAACTTTGTCCCAATAAGCTCAAAACAGTGATGATAAGTTTATTACTTGCAAGTGAATAATTCTCAACCTCCATATTCATGTGACCATCAATTTAACCCCTTAGCTAGAGATGTATTACCCATGAACTATGCATGTTCAGTAATTTAAAGGAAAAGAATGTCAACATTGAAAGTGAAACAAAGTTTAATCTTTTTGATCCACAAAAACTCATTTGTATACAGTTAAACAAGATGATAATTAACCTATTTTTTAACATATAACATGGAATCCAACAAAAATAGAAAAATCCAATTGCACGAGGTTATTATCTATTTATTACCAACCATGCAAGGGCTGTATATATAGCCAGTCAAGGTCGTTGAAAACTTCCAAATATATACATGATATATATATTTATTTATATTTATTGGTGGCCTTCGGTTGTTGTCTGCTCTATGGTCAGGTTGTTGTGGCTTTGACACATTCCCCATTTCCATTCTGAATTCAATATTTAACCTATTTATGTTGATGTTTATATTGTGTAATGTGACCATCATCAGTTTTCGGAGGTCATCTCAATAGTTATTTAGATGAAGTCTAAGCTAAAATACACACAAAATTTTGATACATGTAGATCATTGTTGAAGGCTGTACAGTGACCTATATATGTAGTTGTAAATTTCTGTGTCATTTTGGTCTCTTGTGGACAGTTGTCTCATTGGCAATCATACCACATCTTCTTTTATATATATAATATCTAGTATATGGATTGTTAACTGAGTATTTCAGACTTATTGTATTTTGGATATACATGTTTACTTAGCATGCATACTAAATTTTATCATCGGTATAAGGACATCATTCGTAAATATAGCTATACATTCAGGTATTTCACACCCAATTTTTTATGGAAATATTCTTTATAAAGCACAAAGGTGTCAGTATTCACCTCAAAAACTAACAAAACCTTTGAATAGACTTATTAAGAAGGGATATACATGTGTAGTTACGATACTGTTGTCAGGTCATTAAAGATTGCATATTTTGGCGTTAATATTGATTCACTTATAGGGTCTTTGCATCGGAACTAAACACATTTATTCAAAAACCAGTTGTTGGCATGACTCAGGTTATGTTCTTCTCATATATGTTATGATGGTATGATACTAAACCCCTAACGGGAAGGATTGTGCCTGATGTTCATATGATGAAATCATAATCTTTCAGTCAGTTTAATTAAAGTCTGGAGCTGGCATGTCAGTTAACTGCTAGTAGTCTGTTGTTATTTATGTATTATTGTCATTTTGTTTATTTTCTTTGGTTACATCTTCTGACATCAGACTCGGACTTCTCTTGAACTGAATTTTAATGTGCGTATTGGTATGCGTTTACTTTTCTACATTGGCTAGAGGTATAGGGGGAGGGTTGAGATCTCACAAACATGTTTAACCCCGCCGCATTTTTGCGCCTGTCCCAAGTCAGGAGCCTCTGGCCTTTGTTAGTCTTGTATTATTTTAATTTTAGTTTCTTGTGTACAATTTCGGAAATTAGTATGGCGTTCATTATCACTGAACTAGTATATATTTGTTTAGGGGCCAGTTGAAGGACGCCTCCGGGTACAGGAATTTCTCGCTACATTGAAGACCTGTTGGTGACGTTCTGCTGTTGTTTTTTTCTATGGTCGGGTTGTTGTCTCTTTGGCACATTCCCCATTTCCATTCTCAATTAAATAGTATGTTATAAATCATTCCATTCTCGTTCGCCCCCTTTCACAGACACACCCTAGATCCGTTCCATCCATATATAGAGTGGGAACAAACGCAGGAGGCAAACGTTTAGGATGGGAATGTGTTTTGAAAGCAATCAGACCTGATACCATATTTCATGGTTTTCCAACAATGGAGATATAGGTCTCTACTCTAGCGCGACCAAAGTGTTGTCGAAGGCATGTCTTTTCATAACCTGGTCGTTTCGTACCTGGTCGATTCGTAACTATGTTGATTTGTAACTGAGACGTTTCGTACCTGATGTAATTATATATGGTTATAAAGTGTTAGTTTAAATTAATTAGTTTAAATGAAACAGTTAAAGTTTTATTTATAAACAATCAAATTGTCAACTCATAATAACAATATTGTAATGTTTTTAATTCAAAACTTTCTTAAATCTTTTTAATTAATGGCTAATTGGTAATTACGCTAGGTGACAGCATTAATGTTTTAATGACAACTAATGACAGGTAATAACTAGAGGCTCTAAAGAGCCTGTGTCGCTCACCTTGGTCTATGTGAATATTAAAGGAAGCAGATGGATTCATGTCAAAATTGTGTTTTGGTGATAATGATGTGTTTGTACATCTTACTTTACTGAACATTCTTGCTGCTTAAAATTATCTCTATCTATAATGAACTTGGCCCATTAGTTTCAGTGGAAAATGTTAGTAAAAATTTACAAATTTTATGAAAATTGTTAAAAATTGACTATAAAGAACAATAACTTCTAAGTGGGTCAATTGACCATTTCCATCTTGTTGACTTATTTGTAAATCTTACTTTGCTGAACATTATTGTTGTTTACAGTTTATCTCTATCAATAATAATATTCAAGATAATGACCGAAAACAGCAAAATTTCCTTAAAACTAACAATTCAGGGTCAGCAACCAAACAATGGGTTGTCCGATTCATCTAAAAATTTCAGGGCAGATAGATCTTGACCTGTTTAACAATTTTACCCCATGTCAGATTTGCTCTAAATGCTTTGGTTTTTGAGTTATAAGCCAAAAACTGCATTTTACCCCTATGTTCTATTTTTAGCCATGGCGGCCATCTTGGATGGTTGGCCGGGTCACCGGACACATTTTTTAAACTAGATACCCCAATGATGATTGTGGCCAAGTTTGGTTTAATTTGGCCCAGTAGTTTCAGAGAAGATTTTTGTAAAAGTTAACGACGACAACGGATGACGACGGACGACGCCGGACGCCAAGTGATGAGAAAAGCTCACTTGGCCTTTTAGGCCAGGTGAGCTAACAAGTAATTATAGCAGGTGTATAGTGATTTAATTGATTAATGGCACATGACCTATGGCACACGACCTAAAAATATTTATTTTCTACTTTTTTCTCGCTTTTACATGCAATTGCATAACCCTCCTCCTTTTTCACCCGGCTTTGGGACTGTCATTGGTGGAGTTAAAGTTTTTGGGTTTTTTTTTCAGAACACTTTATCTAACTCTGTTCCTTTTTCTTTCTTTCAGAGACATCACTATGTTGTTCTTTGTTTGCATGTTTATACTGGCATAAAACCTGATTTTTCATCCGAAAACCCCTAGTATATAACATGAAACAAGTCTTAGTTGGCCGGAGCAGCAGCAGCAGTTGGTCCATATACAAAAGCACACCTCCTAAACAATGTACTATAGGACATCTGGTGTGATATATCGGTTTGTATGGTTGAATTATGTTTATTTGTGTAAGAGAGAGTTGTTCCCCTTTTGTCTGTGTTTTGTATTTTTGTTTGTGACGTCATCTTTATCTGATTAAAATGTAGAAATGGAAGCTGATGTGTTTTTATGTTTCCATATCTATGTAATTTCCTCCATCCAGGCTACCAGAGGCTGAGCTATTCCCCTAGTCTGCAATACTGGTTTTTAGTGTATTTATCCCAGAATGAGAAAATGCGTCCTTACAGTGATATTGTTGGCTTTTTTCAAAACTACCTCTAGTTACCCTTTTTTATTGGGAAAATATGCGTCATTTTCATCAAATTTGGAAATTTAAAATAAACCATGAATTTGACTGAAACTTCAATTTACAGACTCATTTTCAAGAGTCAAACCCTGCTTTAAAGTAAGACCCCATTTTGTCAGTGATGATACATAAACAGACCCTCAAATGTGCACATATAGTTATTTTTAGGCATGAAAAATGTTTAAATTAGTGTTTTTCAGTTTGTATTCATGCACAATAACTATTGAGACTGCACTGTTTGGGAAAAAAGTTGTCTTTCTAGGAATAATTTTAAGCCATTTTTTTTTTTCAAATTGGGATTTTTCTCCAGGGGAAAAAGCCTTTATTCTCCTCTAATTTAAGGTAGATCATAAGTAAATGTTTTTTGAGACAGAATTTTCTTATAATATGCCAAAATGAAGATTTTACTATGCTTTTTTCAAAAATATGATAAACAGTATGGGTCACCGTGCTATTTTTCAAGCTACAAGTCGTTGATAATTGCCTAAATTTGGTTAGTTTGTTCATGAAAAAACACATAAGAGTGCATAAAAAAAAAATTCTATGAGATAGAATTTTGAAATAAATTGTGGGAAGATAGGTTTTATGATATGTTCTAAGAAAATAAAAAGAAAACATGGTGTCACCAACTTGTTTTCTTGACACAAGTAAAAAAAAAAGTCCCTATTAGCCCAGTATAAATTTTGTACTAAAAGAGTTATCTCCCCGTAAAATGGCTCATTTGAAAAAAAATGATTTTAAAAACCACAAAAGGTTGATATTTGTTAAAACAGTATAAACAATACAATAAATTAACAAGTTTTCTTTATATAAATAAACAGTCTAACCATAAAATTGCAAATCGGTTTCAAAATTTGCTGATTTGGGCAAATAACTAGACCGATTTTGTACTGTGATTGTACAATCCAAGATGGCGGTATACCATTAATCTACCTTAAGGCAAACAATATCACTGCCTTGTATGTAGTGGGTCCTAACACGCCGATATCTTTTTAGTTTACCTTCGGATATTAACTTGATCTGTAGACTAAGAGGAATGATGGACATTTAAATTCTTCTGTTCTATTCACATATATGTGCAAAACTGTACTTGTAAAGTGTAAAATTACAGAGTGTGGCCATAAGTATTCGTCACTTGAGATTTTTTTGCTATATATTCATTAAAAACATATTTTTTTCCAAAAAATTTTTGAGAGCATTTATGGTTGGATTTTTATCAACAAGGTATATATATACATCAATAGGTCTTTTTATTATTTTTTAAGTAACCTACGACTCATATTATTATTATATTGTCTTTATACACCTTATCGCTAATCCTGGATGACCCGGCCGCTTGAACTTTTGACGCATACAACAATCACTTTTCCATTGTGGCGTCAGATATTTTGTTTTATAACGTCAAAATTTTACGGAAACCTGCGTGATATTCAGTAATTGCGGACAAATAGCAATAAGGTGTATTGATATAAGGTTACAAAACAGCTCAGGTACGAAACAACCTAGTAAGTTATGAAACGACCAGGTTACGAAACGACCTGCACCAGTGTTGTCTCAAGGTCTCAGGATCAGGTCTCAGGTTGAGTGTGCAGACTCCCAAATAACCATGAGATCTTGACTCATACTCATAGGCATGATAAATAAAAATATGTTTCAGAAACATCACGGTCATCAATGACTTATATCCATGCTTATAATTGTATAAAAACAATGTCATTGAAATGTATTAGATATTAGGTATTTTTATATCAATACTTACAAAATGATAAAGTATGTGTCTTTCTTTGGTGATTGCATAAAGAATTCTAAATTTGGCGTCGTGAAATCAGCTGGTTTTGTTGTTGTTGTTCTCCTTGTGTTAAACGTCATCATTTCATGTGTAATTTTCATTTGAGCTCATCGGGTTTGAACTATAATCTTTGATGAAAAATCCCGAAATTTCATGAAGGGAAACAGGATCTCTAGAACGATTAATAGAAGGCTGATAATAGCTTAGCTAACAAGATGTATATTGACATTGAATTATTTTTTGGAAGTGCTCCTTCCCTTTCATACTTGTTTAAATTGATATCCTGATAAAAGTTTGTCAGAAATGGAGAATAAAGACATCATTTCTGATTCAGATCAAATTCCAGATAACAATTTATCTACACAGCAGGTTAAATTTAGGTATGATAATGTCCTAAAACAGGAAATAAATAATTTTATGTTTCCCCAAAAAAACCTAATATGAGGCAGGCATTACCTGTGAATGGGGACGAAGTCTGTAATTATTTTTTTTTAATTCAAACATGTTGATAAAAGAAACGGAAATATCATAACGTTTCCTGTTGTTAGGGGTTTAGTTGTGACGTTATTTAAGTTATGACGTCATATTCAATATAAACAAAGAAACGCTGTTATCCAGGTAACGTTTTTTTCATATCAAACAATTATTAAAAATGATTGGGTGTTGAGTTCCTTCCTATATTTGTTGATATGTTGATAAATATACATTTTATTCAAAGTCTCATGCAAACAAGACCGGAAACTTTTTTTTATTGATTTTTCTACCGTAATTGGGGACTTTGTCCCCATATAACGAATTTGATAGTTTAGATTATTTTGAACGATAACCGCTACGAATTTCAGCTGATGGTGACTATAAGCATAGAGCTCATTATAAGCATATAAATCAACCTATGAAAACAGAAAACACAAGTACAGTCAAACCTGGGTAAGCCGGACCCTGAATAAACCGGATTCCTGTCTATTCCGGTCAAAAATTAAAGTCCCAAAATTTCCCCTTCATAACCTTTGCAAAAATACCCTCTTTAAACCGGCCCCTGTGTATTCTGAATTCCGATCTCATTAGGAAGTCCCATTTCACATAATTGCATTATTAAATACCTGTCAAAACCGGTCTGTTTAATTTATTTAACTGTACATCATGATAAAGTATTGATCGATGTCAATCAACACAAATTTGTTTACACAAGAGGGTCCTTACGGTTATTAAACTTGCGAGGCGTTAAACCGTGAACTTCTTGTAGTGAACTGTTTTTTATAAACAATATTAATTGGTCATTAAAATAATTTAGTTCAAACAAGAATGGAGACTTTATGTACAGTCTACATGGTCTGTACGCCTAAAAAGAGAAAAAAAGATTTTGATAACAATCTTTTTTTTTTTTTAATTTTCATTTTTTTATTGAAATCTGTACATTTGTTAGTAATGAAAACATCGAATACCGGTACCTTATCCCGGCCTCGTTAATGTTAGCAATAGATCATGTAAATATATATGTGTTAGTATTTGTTAGTTCATTTTACAAAAAAATATATCAGCTGTAGTTACAATATAATACAACATTTTTCATTTGCAATAAAAAATAACATAATAAAAGTTCAAAAATAAGGACCACAAATACATGAATTCATCATATTAGAATAATCATTTTAACAAACATACAGATATTCAAGATTTTTTCGTTTTTTTAAGAATGGAAAATTTGAGGTTAAATTAATCAATTTAAATTAATCAAAATTTAAAATAAAGAAAAAAAAAAAAAAAAAAAAATTAATACAGAAAAAAAATAAAATAGAAATAAATATAATTTTCTGATGAATATTTTTGATGTAGCTTTTTTGATAGTTCAAAAATTAACATTCTATCATGTTTTTCACATATGAATTATAATAGGACTTTAATTACAATTGAAAACAATGAGTAAATAGAATCCACAATTTATTAAAACTCTCAAGTTTATTGTTTCTTACTGCTATACACTTCTCTAGATTATATAGATCTTTTAGTACTTTCTTCACAGCATGAATTGATAAAACTTTCTGGAAATATCTTGTATTATAAATATATTGTTTAAGACACAGAAAAATCAGGTTTGAAATTTCACCCTTGTATACATGTGAGACATCACCAAACAAAAAATTCTTTTTGGTGAATGAAATACTTATACCATTAGATAAAAACCATATATCTATTTCTTCTAATAAATTCTGGACATTTTCACAATTCCATAGTACATGTTCTATAGTTTCTATTTCTTCCTTACAAAAATTACATAGCTGGCTATTTATGACATTAATTTTACACAAAAATTTGTTTGTAGCTAATATTCTATGATTTACTCTAAACTGTAACCATTGTAATTTTGTGTTATTAGTAACTGCAAAAGGAAGTTTGAAAATTTCTCTCCATTCCAATTCATTAAGTTCCAAAATTTGATTCCACTTTTTCTCCCCATTAGGAACCACTTTAGGTATTAACATCCAATATATATCTTTAGTTCCCTTTTTCCTTTTTAAAATGGTTTGAACAAAAGAGGGAATAAAAGGTTCTGTGAGCTTATTATCTCCCCTTGAATACAGCTTCTTTGTCTTATTTAATGCTGAAATGATACTATTATACATCATTACATTCCCAGAAATATCAAATTTGTCTTTTATTTCCCCATATGAGAGAAACTTTCCACTATTACTAATCACATCATTTACAAAAACAATACCTTTATTATACCAACTTCTATAAAATACATGTTTATTGTTGATATTTATATTCTTATTCATCCATAATGGACTAGCAAGAAAATATTCCCATGTAGAATTTATATCTTTATCTACAAAATATTGCCATGCTTTAAATACATCAATCCAAAATTTATTTTTGACATTTGAAATAGTATTTGTTGTGTAACTATTTCCTAGTTTAAACAATTTTTCTTTATCCATATTTGTAAATAAAATAGTTGACCATTTACAGTTAGAACTAAACAATTTTCTTATCCATGTACATTTTAAAGCTATCATAAATAGATGAATATTTATCATCTTTAAACCACCATTCTTATAATCCATGTGTAACACTTCTTTTTTAACTCTATGAACTGGTGAGTTCCATAAAAAATAATAAATAGCATCATTAATTTTCTTAATCATCTCAGCATTTGGGTTTGGTAATGTTAAAAAGAGATGATTAAGCATTGGAAGAATAAGAGTTTTAACCACAGATATTTTACCAATAACTGTTAAGTTTCTTTTAGACCATGTATTTATCAAATTTTTTATCTGATGATACCTATCAGTATAATTTAAGTTTAAAATTTTATCAAGATCAATATCAAAGTTTATCCCTAACAGCTTAAAAGAAGTTGACCCCCATGATAAATCTCTGTTCTGGCATAACATTTCTCTACTGTATTTTTTACTTCCTATCCATACTACTTGAGTTTTTGTAAAATTTATCCTTAGTCCAGAAAGTTTTGCATACCAATCTAGCTCTAATAAAGCTTCTTCCATAGATTCTTCACTTCCATCTAAAATCAGAGAAGTGTCATCTGCAAACTGAGATAGTTTATGTTCAACTTGAGAAATTTCTATACCCTGTATTTTCTTATTACCTCTAACCTTTATTGCCAAAATCTCTGCACATAATATGAAAAGGTACGGTGATAATGGGTCCCCCTGTCTACAGCCTCGTCCAATACCAAAGAACTCTGATAAATTTCCACCCTGAATGACTGAAGAGCTAATATTATTGTAAAGTACTTTTATCCAGTTGATTATGGAATTCCCAAAGTTGAAAAAAGTCAGAACTGCTAAAAGAAAATCCCAGGATACTGTATCAAAAGCTTTTTCAAAGTCTATCAACAGTAATAAACCAGGTATATCTTTTTCCTCGGTATACTGCAAAATATCATATATAAGTCGGATATTATCTCCCATATAACGCCCACTTATAAAGCCAGTTTGATCTAAATTGATAAGTTTATCTAAAACTTTTTTAAATCTATTTGCGATCACCCCTGACCCAATTTTATAAACTGTATTTAATAATGAAATTGGGCGCCAGTTCTTCAGAAAATGGCGTGGCTTGTTATCCTTTGGCAAACATGTGATAATACCTTGTTTTTGAGTGACTGATAATGATCCAATGTGAAATCCATAATTTAGAGATTCTACAATAAAATATTTTAAATCTTTCCAAAAAAATTTAAAAAACTCAGTTGAAAAACCATCAGATCCAGGAGATTTATTATTTTTCATTTTATGTAATGTTAAACCTGCCTCAGCTATAGTTATCTCCCCTTCTAAATTATTTTTTTCATCCTCTGTCAATTTTTCAAAATTTAAATTTTTTAAATCATTTTCTAATTGTTCTAATTTACAGCCATTTAAACTACAGTCCCTATTTTTATATAATGTTTCATAAAATACTTTTGTTTCTTTTAAAATATCACATTGCTTTGTTATAATCCTTCCATCTTCTGTTTCGACTTTTGGTATAATTTTACTAGTAAAATTTTTTGACTCAAGACCACAAAAATATTTAGTTGGCTTTTCTCCTTCCTCAATCCATTTTACCCTTGAACGTATTAATTTACCCTTCATCTTTTCTTTCCTTATATCCTCCAGTTCTTGTTTTTTATCTTTTAATTGATTTATTAATTCTTCCTTAAAATTTGCTTCTAATAAATCAATTTCCCTTTGTAAATCTAGAACCTTTTTATCCTTTTCTTTTTTCTTATAACTTGCATATGAAATAGTCTTTCCTCTGATTTCCATCAATAAAGTCTCAAGAAATAATTGCTTGTTTATAGTAAGTTGTAAATTTTCATCATAAATTTCATCAATATGTTCCAAATCATAAACATGTGCACAATATTGTTTCTTGACATCAAATATTTTATCTTTAACAATATTTACATATTCTTGATCATATAATAAGGAATTATTGAATTTCCACAGTCCTTTACCTCTTATAAATGGGTTAAACTGTAGCTCTAAAATTACAAAAGAATGATCTGAGCGATAGCTAGGTTCAATTTTACAATTTAGTAAATTTGTTAACATATTATCTGTAAAAAGAAAAAAATCCAACCTAGCCTGTTTAAAGGGCTTCTTTTTTCTCCATGTATATCTACGCAAGTCTGGGAAAAGTTCCCTAAAAGGATCTATAAGGTTCCATTGATCTATAATTTCTAAAATTTTATCTCTAGCACTAGGGTTATTAATATGTAAATAGTTACAATAGTCTATATTGGGATATAATACAAGATTAAAATCACCACATATTATAAAGTTTTCATTTCCAAAATCTTCTATAATACACATAATAAGATGGTAAAAATTAGGATTATCTGCATTAGGACCATACAATGATAGAAGTGTTACTCTCTCCTTGTCTATAACAATATCTAATGCTAGATAATTACCATTTACATCTTTCTTCTCTTTTAATACTTTAAACTCAAAATTTTTATTAAACATTACAGCAACTCCTCTAGAGTTTGAGGAGAAAGATGAAAAATAACACTCATAGCCCCACATGGTCTTAATATTCATTTCACTTTCTTTTGTGAAATGTGTATCTTGAATGCAATAGATGTTGCATTTTTTAGACTTAAGGAAATTAAATACATCTCTTCTCTTTTCAATGTCACCTAGACCTTGACAGTTAACTGATAATATCTTTAGAGACCCCATTCAATTATGAGAAGAACAAAATGTGAAGTCCAAAAAGAATACAATAAATTAAAAGCAATATTCATCAGATGGGTTATTTGTACTGAAAAAGTATCTTGTTATAACAAAAAAAACAAAAAAGGAAAAAAAATAATTTGAAAAAGTGATGAAACTATGAGATAAAAAATTATAAACAGTATCAAGACAACAGGCATTCTTCCTGTTTTCTGCATACAATGTAATGATGCAGTTTCAATTTTTGCAATATTTTTCTCTGTTTAGTTAAATATTCACTCAACTATCTTAATAAATCTTTATTTTGATTGACATAATATATAATCAGATCAGAAATTTCGAAATAATATACAAACTTTAAGTAATAATTGTGGTTTTGTTTTTTTAAAGTATCTAGAATTATCTCCCTTCTTTCAGTATTGAGTATAAATCAACAAAGTATATGTATATTTCTTAATCTCCAAAAAGTCAGAGTTACTTCCCTTCTCTCAGTCTTCTGTTGATGTCATCATACAACCCATATTTCATTTGGAGACCATTATCAGTTCTGCCATAAATGCCACAGTTGAAATACCACACCTGATCAAACCTTCCACTATCTTCAAGTCTTTTTATAAGAGCCATATTTCTGGTGGTAACATCATCTACAAATTTTACTTTGTTTCTTAGTTCTTTTCTTTTTCTCATTATACTCCTCTTTACGTCAGTATTAAAACACCTTACGATTAATGGTCGTGGTTCTCGCTGTGCAGGTAAACGATGGATGGCTACAATATCTCGGTCATGCAGTGTTATATTTAAGTCAGACTTTGATAACAATCTTAATACACGGTCGCCGAAAAGGTCTCGCAAAGAACTTACATTGAAACTAAAGTACGATCTTATAACGGAATATGAAAAAACACCTAAGCCAACGCAAAAAGATCTTGCATTACAGTTTGGGATTGGCAAGACTACTGTTTCAGACATTTTAAAGAGAAGTGGTGAATATAAAACGATTTACGAGGACAACACAACATCTGCAAGAAATCGACATGATACTGGAAGTAAATACGGAGAGCTAATTAAATGACTTAGTGTTTCAGTGGTTCAAGCAAGCTAGAGCAAAAAACATTCCGTTGAGTGGGCCAATTATTCAGGAAAAGGCATTAGAATTGGCAGAAACCCTGGATTTAACTGATTTTAAGGCATCAAATGGGTGGTTAGAAAGCTGGCGGTCAAAATTTTCGATTGGCTTTTTTAAAGTTTGCGGTGAAAGTGCTGATGTTGATCAAAGTGTAGTGGACGATTTCAAATCTAAACTGGAAAATATTGTCGGGGATTACACACCTGAAAATGTGTTTAACGCAGATGAAACGGGTTTATTCTTTAAAGCATTACCGGACAAAACACTTGGCCAAAAAGGGGAAGCATGCAAAGGTGGAAAATTAGCTAAGGAAAGAATAACAGTGATGCTAGCATGCAGTAGCACAGGAGAAAAGTTACCGCCGTTAGTGATTGGCAAGGCAAAGAAACCAAGATGTTTTAAAAACATAAACGTTAACAATTTGCCTGTCATTTGGCAATCTAGCAAAAAAGCGTGGATGACAACTTACATCTTTACTGAATGGATACAGTAGATTAATAAGAAAATGAAATCTAAAAAGAGGAAAATATTATTGTTTCTTGACAATGCAACATCGCATTCTGATTCAGTTACACTAAGTAACGTGACGATTAAATTTTTCCCACCGAACACTACGTCTAAACTTCAGCCGTTAGATCTTGGGATTATTCGTGCATTCAAAGCCAGATACAGGAAGCATATGTTAAAACATGTCATAACAAAGATCGACAATTGCACTGACAACACTTCTCTGACAAAAGAAATTAATGTTCTCGATGCTGTTCATTGGATTGATAAATCTTGGAGTGATACAAAAGAATCAACAATTGCATCATGTTTCCGTAATGCTGGATTCCCCGTTGTGAAGCCCGATGAAAATGTTGACTCTGACAATGAAGAAGACCCGGATGATGACATTCCACTTTCAGAATTAATGGGGATGGTACGACAATTTTCCGGAAATGATGATATTTCGTTCAAAGAAATGCTCGCTATTGAGGAAGCTATGCCAACGGAGGAAACATTTGACGGAGACTGGGAAAAAACTTTGGTTGAACAATTTAAAGAACGCGAGTATGAAACGAGTGATAGTGAAAGTGAAGTTGACGAGCCTGAAATGGATGCTCCTGGTGCCGATTTATCATAGGAGGATGTGTTAAAAAACATTAGATATATGATTAACTTTTCAAATTTGAAAGATGACCGAATATTAAAATTTCTTATGCCAATGAAAACTATGATAGAAGACACTATCGTTCGTAGCAAAATGGTCAAAAAGCAGGGAACACTTGACCTGTTTATGTTAAAATAATTGTACACAAATCATGATTTAAACTTTATTAAATACATTTATTTTCAGCATTTTTTGTATTACATGTTTACATAGTTTTTAATTGGATTAGGACATTGCATTATAAAAATCAGACGTACATTCCTACACTTCCGGTAAATCAGAAAACCTGAATAAACTGACCCACTGTCCAAACCAGCCTATTTTCTTAGTCCCATAGCTGGTCGGTTTATACAGGTTTTACTGTAGTATAATTTTCAGGAAAGTTTAAGAGCATTAAACCTTATTATGTTTTAATGCACGTTGTTTAACCAAACATAAAGTATTTATGTGCTAAAATGCTCCATCTAATTTGAACATATGTGTGAATATAACTGAGCACATCCAATTATTTACACTTCAACATTAGCCTTTACTTTCTAAAATCAATAAAACAAACACAAGTTTGGATACTGAATGGCGCTGTGACCACCTCGAAAATTTTATTT
Organism: Mytilus edulis; assembly: GCA_019925275.1. NCBI lineage: Eukaryota > Metazoa > Mollusca > Bivalvia > Mytilida > Mytilidae > Mytilus > Mytilus edulis. The sequence goes on from CM034350.1 coordinate 62,678,206, forward strand.
TTTATACAAAATGTATCTGATCTGCATGTTTAGTTGATCAAACTAAATTAATAAAGTCCATCAAAAACACAAGATGTCACAATCTTGGACAATATCATGTTCTGCAACAAAATAATCTACAAAATTTAAATACAACACATTTAAATACTGTTGTATATAAAACTTGAATACAAATATTTTGTATACAAAAAAAAATAAAAATAAACTTCTACCTATATATATATGACGCGCATGTATGAGGTCACTACCCAGATAACTAAAAACCTGTGCAATTTACATTTATACTGACCGCCAAACTGGTTAACGGCAATAGTATACAACTTATACAAAATCTCCTCTATAAAATTAATGCGCAATCTTTCAAATACCTTCCGTATACTGCACATAAATTCATTAACTCTCTGTCTCATATAAGGCACAACTTGTGCACCATAATAGACAATTTTGAGTTCGTTGTAAGTCCGTCAAAAACTTTGGGTTTAAGTGAACATCAGGCGGGCGGGCGGCAATCAAATATTGTCCCTGCATTAACTCATGAACCGTTCTGAGAACCAAAGCTTTTAAAATTTTAATATGTTGTTACTGACAACTAAATGAAGGTCAAGTTCAATAATGGCAATTTTGACTTTTACCGTTCAGGAGTTGTGGTTCTTGAAAGATTGAAAAATGGAGTTTCCAGTTGTGTCCCTGTATTTATGCATGAACTGTTCTACCAAAGCTTCCCAAATTTTAATATGTTGTTACTGACAACTAAATGAAGGTCAAGTTCAACAATGGCGATTTTGACTTTTACTGTTCAGGAGTTATGGTTCTTGAAAGATTGAAAAATGGAGTTTCCAGTCGTGTCTGTGCATTAACATATGAACTGTTCTACCAAAGCTTCCCAAATTTTAATATGTTGTTACTGATGACAAAATGGAGGTCAAGTTCAATAATGACGATTTTGACGTTTACCGTTCGGGAGTTATGGTTCTTGAAAGATTGAAAAATGGTGTTTCCAGTTGTGTCCGTGCATTTTCTCATGAACCATTCAACCAAAGCTTTTGAAATTTTAATATGTTGTTACTGATGACAAAATAGAGGTCAAGTTCAATAATGACGATTTTGACTTTTACTGTTCAGGAGTTATGGTTCTATGAAAGATCGTAAAATGGCGTTTCCATTCACGTTGTAGCATTTACTCATGAACCATTCAATCTAAGCTTTTCAAATTTTAATATGTTGATACTGATGACAAAATGGAGTTCAAATTTGATATTGACGATTTTCACTGTCACCATTCATCAGTAATGGTTCTTGTGATATTGCCAGGACACAAATAAATGTTAAAAAATCCGGTTTGCTGTCGTTGTGACAGCCTCTTGTTATAATTGATACTCAGCACTGCTTATTTTCTTCTTTAGGTTTCTAGCGATCCTTCATTTATTGAAGATTATTCGCCGGGCGTCGACTATAAAATTTATAATTTACACTTTGGCAACAAAAATCAAAAGTAACAAAATCAAAAAATCAACATAACATACATGTGTATGTACCTTTGAAAAAATAACTTGTGATAAAACTATATACATTTGATAACAGAATAGTTAGGGATAGAATATGGGGATGAGAGCAGATTCTGAGATCATACTCTTGAATCCCTATACTGTACTGTATGATACTATATATATATAGCTATTTGTTGTGGCGGATGATTCCAATTTATATATAACAGTTCATGGATAAAATGAATATTTATAACTGTCTTTAGATGTTTGTATTTGCCTAAATGAGTGTGGATTACTATGTCTGGTTCTATTGTCTAGTGGGATCAAAAGGTTATGTGTAGGGACTGCAACAATTTCATGAATAATTTTGTAAAAGAAAACAAGTCTGTATCATAAATGCATAATTTTGAGTGGGAACAAATTTAGGTGACTGTCTCAGTGTCTGTCATCATTTCAATAACTGAGCTAGTGTTATGGAAGCAGTGCATGAGAAGTGTGCTGCTCTTCTCTGAACTTTTTCGATTTGTGTAATTTGCTGTTTTTGATGTGGGTCCCAAATTGTTGAGCAGTACTATAATTTTGGTCCGACAAGAGCTTTATATGCGTGAGCTGTAACTTTCGGTGATGCTATTTTTAGGTTTCTACGAATAAATCCAAGGGACTGGTTTGCTTTTGATGTCATGTTATTGATATGTTTGTCCCATTTTAAATTTGATTGAAGAGTTAGTCCTAAATATTTTGTAGAGTCGACTTTTTCTAGAGAGTGATTGTGTAATATATAAGTGAATCTAAAGGTTTGCGTTTTTGAGTTACACTGAGAATGTTGCACTTATCAGGGTGAAAATGCATGAGCCAGTCCTGCTCCCGTCTGCTGGCCACTTCTAAGTCAGACTGTAATTTAAATGTGTGATCTGGTTTTTTAATTTCCTTATAAATAATGCTATCATCTGCAAACAATCTTAATGTACTATGTTCAATGTATTCTGCCAAATCATTAATAAAGATTAAAAATAAAATTGGACCAAGCACTGTGCCTTGAGGTACCCCAGATGTTACAGGAATTTTATTTGATGTTTCACCTTCAAGGACTACTGTTTGTGTTCTGTTTGTTAAGAAATCTTGAATCCAATGATATGCATTATAATTTATACCGTAGAAACCAATTTTATACATGAGTTGGTGGTGCGAAACTTTATCGAATGTTTTTGCAAAATCCATTATTATGATGTCTATTTGGATGTTTTTAATGTTTGAATTTGCAAGATCTTGAATAAATGATATTAGCTGAGTTTCACAGGAGCAGGAGGATCGAAAACCATGTTGTAAGTCATATAGAATTTTATTTTTCCCCAGATGTTTCATTATGCTACTAGCTACAACATGTTCTTATAGTTTGCAGCCAATGCAAGTCAATGATATTGGGCGATAGTTTATGGGATCGTGTTTGTCGCCTTTTTTGAATGCTGGACATAAACTTGCATGACTCCAGTCGTCTGGGATCTTTCCAGAGTTCAGTGATGTTTGGAATATGATTGATAAGATGGGAGTGATAGATGATTTACACTCTTTTAAATTTTTTCCATGCATGAGATCAGGCCCAGCGGCTTTTTTGATATTGATATTATTTAAAAGTTTTTCTATGCCCTGTTTTTGTTTCTTAATATCGAGCATCTGTGGATGTTTACTGACGCCCTTATCTGGTATTGGGTCATCTGTTACAGGTGTAAATGCTTTTTTGAACTGTTCATTTAAAATGTTAGCTTTTGCTTTTGAGTCAGATGTTAGTAAGCCCTCTTTTCAGAGTGGTGGTTTGTTAGAACGTTCAGACTTGCGTTTTTATATAACTGAACAGATTTTTTGGGAAGCTCTTTGATATAATAGTAGGGTTGTCATCAACTGTCATTTATAAGGAAATTGTGATTAGGTACCTACAGAACAAACATTATTTCTAGTTTATCCTGCACAATGACGATCACTAAGACGCTTGATGAACATTAATAGTGCAGCGATACAGGCGGTCCCCTCTATTTGGTAAATGACGTGATAAAGGCATGCATTATTGACGAGTTTTTTCCAGTGACAGATTAACTCGAAAGTGGTCTATTGAGTTACCATGTTTTGTAACCCCCATTGACATAATGGTTACATTGGTTACACTCATACAAACTATCATAAATCATCATATTCAAAAATTCTTAAATCCTGGTACATTTGTAACCTTCATAGACCTAATGGTTACATTGCATGCATTGGTTACACTTCAAAATCACTTTAACCAATATGCATGAACCTATAATATGTCAAATATATAATTACAATCCAAATTCAGACCTGTATCAAGCTTGAATATTATGTCCATTTTTTCCCCAACTGTTCATGGTTGGACCTCTGCGGGGGTATCCAGCTGAGTCAGCGAAGCAGTTTATAAAATGGTTGGAGACGAGAAACAAATGTATTTCTTTTTGGCTTACAACCCAACACAATTACAAAAAGAAGCATTCAATTTTTATTATTACTTTTTTTTGAATACGGAACAGCTACATGTATAAGAAAATCAAAGGAAAATTAATAATCAAATCTATGTGTACATTGTATATACATTTGTACTACTGAATCCAAAATCATTAACTTTTTATTTAACATGTTAAAAGAGGAGTGAAACAAAATTTGACACATATATTTGAATACTGCTGACAAAAATGATGAGTTCAAAAGTGTTTTAAGACAAAAATGGATGCCTGTTGTATTCTTATTAATGGTAACTATGTTAGTCATGTTGGTAATACAAGTATGCATTTGTAACATATATAAACAAGAATCTAACCACATTTAGGATTAGTCATGCCAATTTATGCAATTAAACAATATCAGAGCACTAGTGAGTAGAAGAAAATAAGACTTTTTTTACTTGTATATACAATGTATATGTATAAAAAAAATGAAGTCTAAGGGATTTGACTCTGCCTCAAAAATAGTTAACCTTTCTTAGTAAATATAAACACACTTAGTCATGTGAGTATTACTCCTGACTGGTTGTGCAAGACTTTAGAGGTAAACAAGTTAAAACAAAAAACTGCAAATAATAGATAAGTATTGATTATATTTTACAGCATGCATATACAGCATGAAATGCATTTAGCAGTTATTTGACAGATTTGTACTTAAAATAAATAAAGATTTTGTATTGATCATGTTGATGATGATTTATTAAGTTGCATGTACATGACTGTAACATTAAACTGACAACACAACTGCCCTTTATTGATCATTTATTTTCGAACGCTATTTGGATGTAAAGAAACTGTGAACATTAAAATGATAAACCAAAAAAATTGAGAAGGGCAAGTTATTTTCATGTTGTTTTTTTAAGTTTTGGTTTGGCTGAGTGCACAGAAGCTTATTTAGCCCTGACATTGTACATATTTATTTTACAGCATTAGACATATTTTTGCTAGGTGAATCAAGCTCCTGAAAGCCTCCTAATTAATTATTTCTTCTGGTGGATGGGAATGAATGTATTATTAATGTATATTGTTCAAGTTTTTCTTATTTTTCAGTCATAAGCAGTGGAAGGCATTATTGAAGAAGCAGAAAAGAAAAAGAAAAAGACAGAATGAAGCATTAATGAGAGATAAAAAGGAGGAAGAAGGTTAATCAATTCTTTAATATCAATAACAACTAAATTGTATATTTGTATACATTCAAAATTCCTATCTACGGGCCTGACATAACACTTATAAATGTAGTTCATTCAAAACACATATATAGATTTACAATCATTATATTGAATTTTTAAAATTTATTATTGATCCAATAATATCTTTTATTAATAAAGACTGTCATGTTATCTATTTTCTATAAATCAAAATTTGGAGAAAATATTTTCAAGTGCTATGAATACCTTGGGATGTTTCTGTCCCAGTAATCATGGTCATTCCAGTCAAAAGTAACGATAATTTAAACTAAAAAAATCTCTTTCTTTAGAGTTTTTTTAATTTCTTTCTTTTTAAAAAAATCATGTTCTCACAAGGCCTTAGAAGACACTTAGAACACAGTTATTTCGTAGTGCATTTCTTTTAGACAGTTAAATCAAATTTTAGAAAAAGGACTAGCTCTATTTTAAAAAGATTTTTACAGTTTAGTGTTTGGGACTAAAAGTATCAAGTTATAGAAAAGTCTACCAGCTGTAACTCAAAATATGGACAATTCTATGTGAGGGTCTAAAATTCAATTTGACAGTTTCAGACATACTATTTTTTTTACTTTTTTTTTTAACTAAATCAAATAAAATTGAGAATGAAATGAAATCACTACTTAACATAAGATTCAGCACCCAAATTTTTTTAACATGCATATACTCCCCTTACTTAATATTTCATGCATGAAATATCTAGAAATAAATGGGTAAAGTGTATGAAAAAAAATAGCAAGTTATACACCGTTTACACTAGGGGCTATATTTGTAGACAATTAAAACCAAAGGACAATAAATGTGTCCTTGGACCACAGGGCAGGTTATTTTTTATTGTTTTAACTTAATAGTTGGAAACTTCATAATATATTTTTTTTACTCTGACACCAAGATTTTTCAGTTTAAAACTAATAAAAATCTTATCTTATGTTTTACAGAACAAAAGAAAAAAGAAGAAAGTCCATCTTTCCAGGCAAAAGAAAGACAGAGGAAAGAAATAGAACAATTGGAAGAAAAGAGAGAAAAAGCAGAGAAAATATACTTCAATAAACTATGGATGGAAAAAGAAAGACTAGCTCTTGAAGAATTCGAAAGAAAGAAAAAATGGGAAGAGAATGAAAAAATAAGAAAAGTGGAAATGGAGGTATGTATCTTGAAATGACAACAGATTTCTTGTTTTGAGTACATGTACTTAAAGTGTAAACTAATTTTCTGTGGAACAGACGGATCTTTATTTATCCACAGTTGATGTTGTAACATGTTGACATTTAAACTTTCCAGGGAAAACTCGGGTTAATTATACTGTCACAAATATATTTCAAAATTATTTGCACACAAGATGTTATTTTGTGTTTAACAAACTTGTTGATTTAATCTATGACAAGGACAACTGGATTAGGCAGTTTTTATTGAGCAGCTGTATTTATTTCATTCATGTCAGACAAAGATTTTTTGTGTATATTTGCATTTATAGAAAAAGTATGATTTTTTTTTAAATTCTATATTTATGAACTAATTTTTCTAGGCAACAAAACACTTAACACTGACAGCAGCAATTGCAGACAAAACATATGGTTCCATAGAACCCCTTACAAATTTTTGTCTTATATCTAATTTGTTTTACAGGTAAGCTCTTGCGATTCTCTTCCTTTTATTCCAGCAACTCTAAAAACATAGGCATACATTGTAAAAGGAAAATGAATGAGTGATTGAAAACATAACAATGCTGTTTTAACCCAGAAGCATGTACCTCATGAAATATTGGTTCATTGTATTCACAGTTTAAAATTTATTGTAGAAAAAGATTAAAGAGGAATGGGAAGAAAGGCAGAAAAAGGAAACAGAAGAAAAAGAAAAGGAAGAAAAAAGGAAGAATAAGCAGGTTAAAAACACAAAAGGATATCCTCACTTTTTATTTCTGATTGTGTTACTTAGAAATTATTCAGATAGCCCAAGTTTATGATTTATATAATACAGTCGGTGATACATTGAAAAATGACCCTAGGTGGTAATTCTTCACTTTCGCAGCTGGTAATTATGTATGAAATCTGAAATGTATGATTATTCTAATAGGTAGTACATGTATATTACATAGTCTTAAAATGTTGTCATCTTTGAGAACCATGTTTTATAGGGATTCATTCAGCACCAACAGTGGTGATTTTGAATGGAATCATCCTGTTTGTTCTCTGAATCAAATTAGAAATCTGAAATACCTTATATAGCATGCAATAGCTTAGTAATGCATTTTAGTCTGGATGAGTCGTTCTTTTCCTCTGAAATGATTAATGATAGTTTGAGTTTCTGCAAATATAAGAATAAGAAGATATGGTATAATTGCCAATCAATCAACTCTTCATTAGAGACCACATGACATAGAAGCATACTTCAACGTCTACAAGAAATTTAACATAAGAATTTGGGAATAAATGTGTGGATTTAGTATGAAAAAAAATATAATTGCCTATATATATCAAATGTAGGAAAAATGCATGATTAAAATTATATGTTTTAAAAAAAGAAATATTTAGAATACTTTTTTTCTCGCATTATTAGTATTCTGTATTTATAGAAATTAATGTACATGTATCATGTACATATATCCTTATTATGTTTTTATTGCCATATATTTTTTCCTAATGAAAAAACAATGTTTCCTTAACTATCATACATGTGTAGAGATGAGGAAAGATGTTTCAGATGGAATGTATCTTTTAAAAAAACTATTTAGTTTATATATGAAAGAAGTGTGTTCAGTCTCACACATTTATTATCTGTCATTCAAACAGGTTTTTAGCAACCAAAAAATATTTAAAGTTAACATTAACTTGCAAGTAATTTTATAACCCTGGACAATAATTTAGAAAGAAATTTTCTTAGATATCTTTCAAATTAAAGAATGTCTGCAACTTTTAAGACAATACATGTTTCTGAATGGTTAACCATATATGTAAAGAGACACCAAAATTGTGGGCAATGTTTTGATTGTATTTATCATGAATATGCTTATGTGATTTTTTCTAATGAAAGTTTACAAGCTTAACTTTCAGTATCAGATATAAATATTGTATGATGGTGCTGTTTTCTAGGATTCACTGCTTAAGCAGGCTACAGCTAACGAAAATAAGGTGAGATATATTTATCAATTCTTAGTTATTAAAAATGCAAAGTGTTGATGTCGTAATTATTTTTGCAAAGCTACTTGTTAAACATCAGAGACTTGATTTGAAAGACCCATTTCTTTTAATTCTTTTAACAGTTTTAACTCTTTGTATACCATATAGTGGATGGGTCAATTGATAATTTCTCAATGTTAATGAATATTTATAACTTATGTGTAGAAAAAATATAGTTTATTATAAATGGAACAAAAAGTACTGGGTGAATCCAGTCTGTGCACACCTAAAGTATTAGAGCTTCCAGATTCAGAACGGCTACATACTAAGGTTGTTTAGATTATTAACATACGGTGAGGGTACCTGGTATTTGAATTTTGTTTTTAATATTGTGTGAAAATTATTTCTGAAGGAAGGAGAAGAACCATGGCATAACCCTATAGCATCACTTATACCAGGAAAAGAGAGGGAAACTTGTCCATTCTTTGCCAAAACTGGAGCTTGTAGGTTTAATGAAAGGTAAAGAAAGTTGTTGCTTTTATGAAATTTAAAGAACTTAAATTAGAATATATATGTTATTTTAAATGTAGTTGTGTTTTCTTGATACCTTTTCAATGAGCATTATATTTGTCACTCTCTGTAGTGGTTGAAAGATGGTATAAATTTAATTTATACTTTAATTTTTATTCATATTTTGACTTGTTCAGGTTTGATTTAGAAAATTTTATGCACATGCAAGAAGCATGTAAATATTTTTTTACAAACTAACTAACAATCAATTAGTACACTACATATTACTGAAATTGGCCTTAGCAAAACACTTCCTCATTTGTTCATATAACATTATAAAAAAAAAAGAATATTTTATAATTTCAGATGTTCAAGAGGACATCCAGAACCTGATACAAGCACGACAATTTTGATGAGAGGAATGTACAGCCATTTTGAGCTTGAACAAGGGTTACTGGACGAAAATGACACTGGTAATTTTTATGTTAATACCTATTGGTTTAGAAAGGAGAAGTTATGATCAGGCCACATTTTTTGCCCCTTGATTTAAAATTAAGAAGATTGTAAGCAAAGAAGTGTCCAGACTGTTAATTAACTCAATTAATTCAATAATTTTCTGATCAGTTAATATTTAGATTTGAGCAACAGTCTTACAAATGTATATTTTAAAAGATTCCCTTTACTTCTATATGTATTTTAGAAAAAATCATGGAAGAATGTTATATCTTTTCAGATCTTATACTAGAATATGAAGAAGGAGAATTGTACAACAATTTTCGAGATTTTTATGATGACATTGTACCAGAATTTAAAGCTGTTGGGAAGGTCGTACAGGTTAAGGTGTGCTGTAATTATGAACCACATCTTCGAGGAAATGTGTACATACAATTCGCAAGGTACTGTTTCATGAATATAATTACTAGTTTTGATGCAATAAAAAAAACCAAATAGACAAACTTTTATACTGAATATAAAGTGTTTGTAAAGGGAGATAATTTTGGTATGATTTGTTTAAAGCATTGTTACCTAAGCTGTAATTATGAACCACATCTTCCAGGAAATGTATACATACTATTCGCAAGGTACTGTTTCATGAATATAATTACTAGTTTTGATGCAATGAAATAAAACAAATAGACATAAATTTTAATTAAAAAATAATTGATGCAAGCTATACTTTATTGTAGTTTTAACATGGATAGGCATTATATTCGTGATTTTTTTTGCCTGAGCTATAGTGAGGGCTAAAATAACACGAATATAATGCCTACCCATGTTAAAACTACAATAAAGTATAGCTTGCATCAATTATTTCGATTCTGAATAGGACAATTAAGGTAATTTCTATGTCTGTTAAGTATTAGTGTAAAAGCATTTGTGTAGGCTCTTCCATGAACCTCCCTTTTTTGTTTGTAAAGAAGCAAACGGCTGGCACTGTGATTTTTCGGGGGGAGGAGTTTGAACAGCCAGCATGAACTGTTGTCGTTTCTAGGTCAAATATGTCGATTTCGGAATGCAACACATTACAGTCATAATAAATGAATTAGTAACATCATGTGCTCCATTTAAGAGTTTAAATGTTTTAAAGTTAAGGAAATACATTAAGTGCATGATAATTTGTTAAAATTCATTATTCTGAAGAAGTCAATATATGCATGTGGAAACAAATTTTATTGGATTTAGAGCATGGGTTTGTTCACAAAGTGAAAGAAGCATGTCATATTAGAATACTCAATATACAAGAGGCTGTCACAACGACAGCAAACCGGATTTATTAATATTTATTTGTGTCCTGGCAATATCACAAGAACCATTACTGATGAATGGTGAAAGTGAAAATCGTCAATATCAAATTTGACCTCCATTTTGTCATCAGTATCAACATCTTAAAATTTGAAAAGCTTAGATTGAATGGTTCATGAGTAAATGCAACAACGTGAATGGAAACGCCATTTCACAATCTTTCAAGAACCATAACTCCTGAACGGTAAAAGTCAAAATCGCCATTATTGGACTTGATCTCCATTTTGTCATCAGTAACAACATATTAAAATTTGGAAAGCTTAGGTAGAACAGTTCATGCGTAAATGCAGGGACACGACTGGAAACTCCATTTTTCAATCTTTCAAGAACCATAACTCCTGAACGGTAAAAGTCAAAATTGCCATTATTGAAATTGACCTTCATTTAGTTGTCAGTAACAACATATTAAAATTTTAAAAGCTTTGGTTGAACGGTTCATGAGTTAATGCACGGACAACATTTGATTCCCGCCCGCCCGCCCGACCGACCGACCGCCCGCCCGCCGTACATCCCCAAATCAATAACCGACATTTTTGTCACAAAAATCCGGTTAAAAATGTGTGTAAAGGGAGATAATTTTGGTATGATTTGTTTAAAGCATTGTTACCTAAGCTGTAATTATGAACCAGATCTCCCAGGAAATGTATACATACTATTCGCAAGGTACTGTTTCATGAAATAATTACTAGTTTTAATGCAATAAAACAAAACAAATAAACATAAACTATAATACTCAATACAAAATATGTGTAAAGAGAGATAATTTTGGTATTATTTGTTTAAAGCATTGTTACCATAGTTGTAAATATTATCCAAATCTCCGAGGAAATGACATGTATACATACAATTCGCAATGTACTGTTACATGGATATAATTACTGGTTTTGATGCAATAAAACAAAACAAATAGACTTAAACTTTAATACTCAATATAAAATGTATGTAAAGGGAGATAATTTGGGTTTAATCTAAAAAGAAATCCTTATCATATTGTGCTGTAACAATAAATCTTATCTCAGAGGAAATATACATACAATATGCAAGGTATTGTTTCATGAATTATATTATTTTTTATGAAGGAAAATAAAACAGGAAAATAAAACATACCTACATAAACCTATACTATATAACATGTGCATAAAGGATTATACTTTTGGTCTGACCAGTGTAAAGCATGGTTAAATTGAGTACTGTAATTATGAACCCCATCTCTGAGGAAATGTATATATGATGATGGATGATGGCCTAATGTCCAGCGTAAATGCATACATACAATTTGCAAGGAACTTCATAGAAAAAATGAACCATTACAAGTTTGAGGGTGGTGTCAACAATGCATTTATTTGTTTATTTGGATTTTATTCAAATCAATTACATACAATTTTATTTACCTATCAGTATAAACAAGTGTTTCTTTTTCAGTGATGAAGAGCTCTTGCTGCAATGGTGAAGATGAATGGTCGTTTCTATGCTGGTAAACAGATCAGCTGTGAGCCAGTTTTAATCAAATCATGGAAATCAGCCATATGTGGTAAAGTCTTCATTTTGTTTTTATGCCCCATTTATGGGCATTATGTTTTCTGGTCTGTGCATTTGTTTGTTTGTCCATCCATCTATCACATGAAGTTTTTGGTTCAGTTAGTTTTTGATGAAGTTGAAGTCAAATCAGCTTGAAACTTAATACACATGTTCCCTATGTTAGGATCTTTCTAATTTTTATACCAAATTAGAGTTTTAACCCAATTTTCATGGTCCACTGAACATAGAAAATGATAGTGCCGATGGGGCATCTGTGAACTATGGACCATTCTTGTTGGGTTTGATTCCAGGGATGTATTCTTTTTGAAACTATTGATTTTGATCATATAACTATTTTTGAAAATGATTTCAAATTTTTTATGCGGAGTGGGCATTAAGTTATACCCTTGTCTGTCTGTACGTCCCAAAGATGGTTTCTGTTCTCTAACTTTAGTTTGCCTCTACCAATTGTAATGAAACTTAAACAAAGTGCTTATTACTACAAAACCCAAATCAAGTTTGAATTTTGGTGGCGTCACTATCTAGAGTTATGCCCCTTTACAAATGGAAAAATTGCTGAATTTTTCATTTCTGTTCTTTAACTTTAGCTTGCCTCTACCAAATGGTATGAAACTTAAACACAATGCTATTTACCACAAAACTCAGATCAAGTACAAATTTGTGTATTGTCACTTTTACTGTTCTTCAGTTATGTCCCTTTATAACTTTATTTATGATATGCAAGCAGGGGCGTCATCCATGTCCCATGGACACATTCCACATTTATTGCAAGATGGGATGATAGAAAATGAAGAAGAATAATCAGGGTGACATTTACTGCATTAGTTTTGCATTTTACATATAAATAGAATGAAACTATATACCACATCTTCCACATGTACATTTAATCAGAGTGGTACTGGGATTTTCCTATGCAGATTGTATAATTTGCCATTTCTAAATATGAAGAAGTTGGACAACAATTTCTGCTGTTTACATTAACTTGAAACAAATTTAACAGACATGCATAAGAAATTAAAAAAAATGCAGTAATGAGCAATTATTTGAACCTGTTTTTTCCATTTTTATACGACCACAAAAAAAAATTTGTGGTTGTATCTTTAATGGTATATTGGTATCAGTTGTCGTGCGAAGACAGTTGGTTTCTGGACAATAACTTTAGTATAAGTAAATAGAAATCAATGAAATTTAAACACAAGGGTTATAACCATAAAAGGAAGTTTGGGATTGATTTTTGGGGTTATGGTCCTAACAGTTTAGGAATTAGGGGCCAAAGAGTGGCCCTAAAAGGCATTTTTATACGACCGCAAACAAAATTTTGTGGTCGTATATTGGTATGACATTGGCATCGTCATCGTCCGAAGACATTTGGTTTTCGCAGAATAACTTTAGTATTAGTCAATAGAAATCTATGAAATTTAAACACAAGGTTTATGACCACAAAAGGAAGGTTGGGATTGATTTTGGGAGTTTTGTTCCCAACAGTTTAGGAATAAGGGGCCAAAAAGGGCCCAATAAGCATTTTTCTTGGTTTTCGCTCAATAACTTTAGTATAAGTAAATAGAAATCTATGAAATTTTAACACAAGGTTTATGACCACAAAAGGAAGGTTGGGATTGATTTTGAGAGTTTTGGTTCCAACAGTCAAGGAATTGGGTGCCAAAAAAGGACCCAAATAAGCATTTTTCTTGGTTTTTGCACAATAACTTTAGTATAAGTTAATAGAAATTTATGAATTTTAAACACAAGGTTTATGACCACAAAAGGAAGGTTGGATTGATTTTGGGAGTTTTGGTCCCAACAGTTTAGGAATTAGGGGCCAAAAGTGTCCAAAATTAAACTTTGTTTGATTTAATCAAAAATTGAATTATTGGGGTTCTTTGATATGCCGAATCTAACCATGTATTTAGATTTTTGGATATTGGACCATAATAGGTAAATGTCCAATTTAAAAATTTTAAGTTTTTAAGTTTAAGTTCTTAGACCACATTCATTATGTGTCAGAAACCTATGTTGTGTCAACTATTTAATCACAATCCAATTTCAGAGCTGTATCAAGCTTGAATGTTGTGTCCATATGTGCCCCAAATGTTCAGGGTAAGACCTCTGCGGTTGTATAAATGTGCGCCCTGGAGCATCTGGTTCTAGTTTCTAGTGTAACTAAAATAATCTAATTTTTAAATTTGCATATTTTTAGGACTGTTTGGAAGAGGAAGATGTCCTAAAGGAAGGAATTGTAACTTTTTACATGTGTTTAAGAATCCAAGGAATGAATTCTGGGAATATGATAAGCCTCAAAATAATTCTTATAATAGATCGATAAGAAGTCAGAGATCAAGCAGATCTAATAGATCAAGATCAAGATCACCTTATAAAAGATCACATGACAGACACTCATACTCCAGAGACAGATTTAATGATAATCATAGATCTAGATCTCATAGATATTCCAGATCAAGGTCAAGAGATAGACACTCAAGGTCACATTCAAGGGGTAGAAGATATTCAAGATCAAGGTCTAGATCAAGATCAAGATCTAAAAGAAAATCTATTGAAAGGAGTTCTAGCCATTATTCAAAAAGGAAAAATTATGAAAAATCACGATCAAGAGAGAGAGAAAGAAACAGATACTCAAGATCAAGGTCAAGGTCTCAGTCAAAGGCAATTTCTAAAGACAGGAGTGTACGCCAGGTTTCTAAACAAAAACGTTCTAAGTCAAGGAGTTTTTCAAGAAGTAGATCAATCTCTAGATCGCCAAGTAGACATTCAAATAAGAAAAAGAAGCACAAACATAAAAAGAGCAAGAAACATTCTGGATCAGACAAAAGTTCTAATAAGACTGCCTCAAATGGTAAAATAGGCACAGATCAAGAGATTACTCTTAGTAAAGAGAATAGTGAACAGCCTGTCTCTGTTGAATGAATGTATAAAAATAAATAAGTTGAAATGATAAATCTTAAAATGATAGATCAATTACAATGATACAGGATAAAAACTGCTTTAAATGTTGCTCATCGTGTTAGCTTACCTAGTTGAATGGACCATGAGAGATAATGCAACACTTTTAATTGTCTTCAGTCTTTCTAAATATAAAAAATATTTATCATCACTTATGAAACCAAAGAACCAAACTCAACCATACTTGACATGAATCAGAATGATCCTTTTTGTATCCAGTGCAAATTTAGTTGTTGCTTTATTTGTCTCAGCCAACCAAACAACATGCCTGTTATGTCTAAAAGTCACAAGATTAAATGTAAATAATTGACTACGGCCAAAAAAAAATATATGTCTGTTTACGGTACACCCGACCGACCCTATTTTGAGGGCCGACTCTAAGCCATTTTATTTCCGAGGTAAAGTGAAAAATAAGCTGAACTCGTGTTAAAAGTGAAGATAATGTTACCTTAAACATCCCGATGTTCATAATCATGAATATGATAGCTGTTTTAAGGAAATTCACGACTCTTGTGATGAAATAAACATTTTGCCGCCATATTTTTCCAATCAGTAACAGGGAAATAATTCAATCATTAAAAATATGGGCAAACTCGGCCCATGGACAACTCAGACCATGGCAAGACGGACCGCACAACTCAAAATCATGGCGCAAAAAAATAAAATGGAAATACCAACCTACCTACCCTATTTATTTTGATGATGTAACCTTAAACAGACATATATTTTTTTTTTTGGCCTAATATCTTTTAAAAAAAAAAAAACACTGTCAGAGAAAATACCCTATTAAATCCTCTGATTGTTAAAGTTGTCTCTTTCTACTTCAATTAGAATTATCCCTCATTTTCACTTAATTTCATTGAGCCAGGATTATACTTAAAATGCATCATTTGAGGCTAACTTTGGGGAGTGGAAAGGCATATATATAAATTATTATAGATCATAACATCTGAAAGAGCATAATAGAATAGTCAAAATCTTTAATTAAATAACTTTCTGGTTGAGGGAATTGCAGCATTAGATGTAGCTATATGACATATTTTGAGATGGATCTGGCTCGTTTCACCTAACCTGGACTTCAAAATGGTTCATTTAGTCAACATTAAGTTTTCATGATTAAAATAAGAAAACAAGGGATATGGGATATCCATCCATGACACAAAAATTAAACGACATAGAAAGCAAGTGTAGTTTCTCCAATGCTATGAGTAAATTGTGTATCAGTATACCAGAGGTATAGGATGGTTATTATATGAACAAGCTCATATGTGGTTTAGCTGACATTCACCTCATTTTGGTAGTTAGGTCTTTTTCTCTAAAGTTAACTCAAGGATATGTGTCTTTTTCTCTAAGTCAACTCAAGGATATGTAAAGAACTATAATACAAACCATTGGTCCACTAATGTTGTTGGAAATAATGTTTTCAAGACATTCATATTTCTCCAAGTGGTTTATCTGACCTTGACCTCAATATAAATAAGAAGATGTGGTATGAGTGCCAGTCACAATTTGCAAAAGTAAACCATTATTTATAGATCAAACACAACAGTTTTAACACAGAGCTTTGGCTTGCACCAAACAGAAAGCTATAGAGGGCACAAAAACGACTAGTGTAAAACCATTCAAATGGGAAAACTATCAGTCTAATATTTATAAAAAACAGAATATTATGAACCACATCAACAAAAACGACAACAACTGAACCTCAGGTTTCTAACTTAAAACAGGTGCAAACAAATGCAGTTGGTTTAAATGTTCAATAGGCGTCAACCTTCACCCAACCTGAAATAGTAGAAACATCACAACATAGACATGATAGAAAGGGACACACTATAAAATATAAATTGCACACCTGCCAATTTTTCAAAATGCCTATGGGGGTATTGCGTGCAAGATGGCTCTTATAATTCTAAAAAGCCTTCATGGGGCCTTCAAATGTATATTAATGTTGTTTTTTTTGGCTTCTTCATACTATGGCTATTGTAAAATTAATTGTTTTGTTTAAAATTGTACACAAAATTGCTGTTACAAAATTTCCATTTGGGTGCTTTTATGGGGAAATCCCCCGCAAATAGTGACACTGTTGGCAAGTATGTAATTGAAATGGTTTAACTCAATCATAAGACTTAATAACAAAAAAGTGAACATACACTGAAAGAATAAAAATAATTTGATCTATGCATAATGTAAATACATTGTCTGTTTCTCAGACACTATAAATAAATACAATTTGTTAACTATATTTCATGCATATAATGATTGCAAGGTGTTCATGTGGTCTGGCAGTGTGCATCTGACTTATACCATATTTTTTAAGGTTCAATGGTCTGTTTCTAAGATACAGTTATCAATAACCTAATTATATTTGATGTATGGTATGATTGTTATTTGTACATGTCTGACGTCGGTTGCCTCTGGTTGTGACCTCATTTAAATTAAATGGGTTATTGATAAAGTTTAGTTTAGGTGATGCTTGTAGTAATGCCTTCATAGTATACACACTTTTAAATATCTGTCCAGAACAATAATGTTATAAAGTAAAGGAAACATTTCAGCATGTGCACTCTCGTTTGACTTGTACATTAAATGTTTCTGTAGTTAGATATACAAAATTATTGTAACTCAGTATCTGTGGTAGTGTATGGTTTAGTTTATACTGGTGAAGCCTGTTTGGTGTCTTTTGCCATGTTAAATAATTGTCTCATTTGCAATCTTACCACAACTTCTTATTCTTTTCAACATCGTTCTATGGTATTTGATGGATAGTTGTCTCCTTGGTCATCATACCCCATGATGAGATCGTCTCCATACTTTAGTAGTTAGAAAAGAAAACCATACACACACATGATTTATTAGTCTCAATGGACTTGTTTATTCTTGACAAGCACAATATTGACACCCCGTTGTTGGATTGACTTTGAAACCATTGGCACAATACATTTTACACAAAACTGGTGGACAAGATGGCGGTTGTGTATTACATGCACAGTATTGACACCCGGTTGTAGGGTCAGTTCTGAACCCATACACACAGTACAATCTACAATAAACTGGTCTACATGGCACCTTGGTAGTCTGAGTACTGTCAGGGGATATTACTGCATCTGAAAGTATACACATTAGCTTATATTATTGTACAGCATTTTAACTCTAATTGTTTGAACGTGTATAGTTTAAATCACTGCTTCAAATTCAACACTAGTGTTGACAAGTGGCGAATTCAGGGAGAGTGGACATTTAGGGAGTAACCTCCTTTTCTAGCTCACCTACCCTAAAAGGCCAAGTGAGCTTTTCTCATCACTTTGCGTCCATCATCTGTCGTCGTTAACTTTTACAAAAAAGATCTCTGAAACTACTGAGCCAAATTTAATCAAACTTGACTGCAATCATCATTGGGGTATCAAGTTTAAAAAATGTGTGGCGTGACCCGTCCAACCAACCAAGATGGCCGCCATGGCTAAAAATAGAACATAGGGGTAAAATGCAGTTTTTGGCTTATAACTCAAAAACCAAAGCATTCAGAGCAAATCTGACGGGGTAAAATTGTCTAGATCTATCTACCCTGAAATTTTCTAGATGAATCGGACAACTCGTTGTTGGGTTGCTGCTCCTAAATTGGTAATTTTAGGGAAATTTTGCTTTTTTTGGTTATTATCTTGAATATTATTATAGATAGAGTTAAACTGTTAACAGCAATAATGTTCAGCAAAGTAAGATTTACAAATAAGTCAACATGACCAAAATGATCAGTTGACCCCTTTAGGAGTTATTGCCCTTTATAGTCAATTTTTAACCATTTTTCGTAAATCTTAGTTATCTTTTACAAAAATCTTCTCTGAAACTCTAAGGCCAAATTAAACCAATCTTGGCAAAAATCATTATTGGGGTATCTAGTTTAAAAAATGTGTGGTGTGACCCGGCCAATCAACCAAGATGGCCACCATGGCTAAAAATAGAACATAGGGGTCAAATGCAGTTTTTGGCTTATAACTCAAAAACCATGGCATTTAGAGCATTTTCAGATGAATCCGACAATCTGTTGTTGGGTTGCTGCCCCTGAATTGGTAATTTGAGTGAAATTTTGCTGTTTTTGGTTATTATCTTGAATATTATTATAGATAGAGATAAACTGTAAACAGCAATAATGTTCAGCAAAGTTAGATTTACAAATAAGTCAACATGACCAAAATGGTCAACTGACCCCCTAAGGAGTTATTGTCCTTTATAGTCAATTTTTAACAATTTTCATTAAAATTTGTAAACTTTTTACTAACATTTTCTACTGAATCTACTGGACCAAGTTCATTATAGATAAAAATAGTTGTAAGCAGCAAGAATGTTTAGTAAAGTTAGATGTACAAACACATCACCATCACCAAAACACAATTTTGTCATGAATCCATCTGCGTCCTTTGTTTAATATTCATATAGACCAAGGTGAGCGACACAGGTTATTGGAAAATACATCATTTTAAGCATAAAATACTCCAAATATAAATGACCACCTCGCTCTGTTATGTTTGTATACCTTTTTAGCTCACCTGGCCCAAAGGGCCAAATGAGCTTTTCCCATCACTTTGCGTCCGTCGTCGTTGTTAACTTTTACAAAAATCTTCTCCTCTGAAACTACTGGGTCAAATTAATCCAAACTTGGCCACAATCATCTTTGGGGTATCTAGTTTAAAAAATTGTGTCCGGTGACCCGGCCATCAAATCAAGATGGCCGCCAGAGCTAAAAATAGAACATAGGAGTAAAATGCAGTTTTTGGCTTATAACTCAAAAACCAAAGCATTCAGAGCAAATCTGACATGGGGTAAAATTGTTTATCAGGTCAACATCTATCTGCCCTGAAAATTTCAGATGAAACACACAACCTGTTATTGGGATTCTGTCCCTGAATCGGTAATTTTAAGGAAATTTTTCTTATTTTGGTTATTATCTTGAATATTATTATAGATAGAGATAAACTGTAAACAGCAATAATGTTCAGCAAAGTAAGATTTACAAATAAGTCAAAATGACCGAAATGGTCAATTGACCCCCTAAGGAGTTATTGTCCTTTATAGTCAATTTTTAACAATTTTCATAAAATTTGTAAATTTTTATTAACATTTTCCACTGAAACTACTGGGCCAAGTTCATTATAGATAGAGATAATTGTAAGCAGCAAGACCGTTTAGTAAAGTAAGATGTACATACACATCACCATCACCAAAACACAATTTTGTCATGAATCCATCTGCTTCCTTTGTTTAATATTCACATAGACCAAGGTGAGCGACACAGGCTCTTTAGAGCCTCTATTGATAGATAGAGATAAACTGTAAAAAGCAATAAATGTCGGCAAAGTAAGATATTCAAATAAGTCAACATGACCGAAATGGTCAGTTGCCCCCTTTAGGAGTTATTGCCCTTTATAGTAAATTTTTAACCATTTTTCGTAAATTTTAGTAATCTTTTACAAAAATCTTCTCCTCTGAAACTACTGGGCCAAGTTCATTATAGATAAAAATAATTGTAAGCAGCAAGAATGTTCAGTAAAGTTAGATGTACAAACACATCACCATCACCAAAACACAATTTTGTCATGAATCCATCTTCGTCCTTTGTTTAATATTCACATAGACCAAGGTGAATGACACAGGCTCTAAAGAGCCTCTAGTTTCTGGAACTATACGACCTTTATTATTCTCAGACCAGCACCCAATATTTTGAAGTACTGAGAGATTATGTAGCTTGAAAATCTGTTGGTATCTTTTGTCGGATGAAGCCACACATGGATCATATGTTTCTTTGCTAGCACTTTGACAGTTGAAAGATGTGTTAGATTTACACGTCTAAAGTTAATTGGAGATACACTGAAAAAAATCCTGTAACATGGCAATAGGCCGTTTCAGAATCTAAAGCATCATGGGTAATTTCATTGTTCGTACCCCAAAGTGAAAATAACGTTACGTCATTGGTTTAATTTCCATTGTTTATACGTTTTAAACCAATCAAAACGCTTTGGTGTACGCTTTTGAAAATATTACCCAGGATGCATTAGATTCTGAAACGGCGAATTGAAAAACCCTTCAAAGTTTCTATTCTGATCTGGCATATATTAAAAAGAAGATGTGGTACAGTGGTATGATCATTGCCTATGAGACAACCGTCCACAAGAGACCAAAATGACACAGAAATTAACAGCTATAGGTCACCGTACGTCCTTCAACAATGAGCCAAGCCCATACCGTTTAGTCAGCTATAAATGACCCCGAAATGACAATGTAATACAATTCAAACGAGAAAAGGTCGACTTTGAAACCTTACCTACTATAATTCATGAACAAGTATAGCTTTTGAAAGTGCAGTTATGAAATTAAAAAAAAGGTTGATAAGCATTAATCTTCGAACGTACCACGCTTAAACATGTTTAGGTTATCATGACATGATTTAATTTTTACAAAAGTTTAGGTTATCATGACATGATTTAATTTTTACAAAAGTTTAGATATCATGACATGATTTAATTTTTACAGAAGTCCGTTGTCTAGTACTTACCACTAACAGTAGCCACTGACACATAAATTAGAATGATAAATAAACCGTATGTTTGCATCGTTTTTGTCTATTTCGTCTTATGGTAGTATCTATTTATGAACGTCGAAGGACGATAAATGTCTGTTGATTACCAACAGATGACAAAAATCACACACTTCTTTACATCCATAAATATAGAATACTTGCAATGTCCTGTATTGAAATGAAATGTGTTTACTTTCTGAATTATACGCATTACATCGTGAATGTCTGTAGAAAACATATTTACACTCATTTGAATAATCTGAACTATAGAATTTTCAAAAGAAAATAAGAACATCATATAATCTTTCAGAGACATGTAATACAAAAATAGTATTACAAGTATGTCTCTAATCCTATCTAGGACTGTTGCATTACATAATATATTAGTCCTAGATCATATCGTAAGATGCAAAGTTTGAACTTTTGATATTTATAAAAAAAAATCCTACATATAGTTTAGTCTGCACATTCAATATTTTTCGTCATTCGTCAATGTTAAGTTTTCACGGTTATAATGACTATTTTTCAAATACTATATGATTATATGGGTGAAAGCGGCATTACTCAAAATACCAACATACCAATAACATCAATCAATGTGTATTTCAGACGTTTCCAACACCTATTTTTGGTTGGTTTGGTAAACAAGAATCTATAAACTGGAATTTCAATTTGACTATAAACTTAATGTTTTAATTTTTATACTATCTGATATATTTGTCGCTGGGCATGAAACAGCTTCATCAAATAAAACATTATCTTGAATACCTTGTAGAATCTTTTAACTGGAATTTCAAATTGACTAAAGCAATGTTCTGGAAAAAATTCATGTTGCTGTCTGTTGGTATTATGATTGATATATTTGTCGCTGGACTTGAAGCAGCTACATCAAATGAAAATTCTTCATGTATGTCTTGTGGAAAAATACATTTATTGAGAAATATTTTAAATTGTGAAGCTATATATTTTATTAATAACAGGTACATGACAAAGTAGAGTAACAAGAATAAGATGCAGGAGTGGAAGGGTTTAAAGCATGATATCATCATCATCATCTTCCAATAATAGTCAGGAGTCGTAGACGACTGTAAATATTGACCAGGCGTAGGTCTGAGGGAGCCATTTTCCACACAGCTTTAATGTACAAATAAAAAGCTAGTATTTACAGTTAAAACTATCTGCATCAAATGGTGGTTTATGTGGTTGTCCTCAGGGCCGCCGCTGCCTGGAGGCTGGCCTTGAAGTCGTCCAGAGTGGTTGAGTTGGTCACCGTTGATGGCAGCTGGTTCCAATTCTGGATAGTGCGAGGAAAGAGGGACTGTCTGTACACTTCTGTTTTGATGTATATCTGCCTCAATCTCTTTGCCCCTCTGGTTTTGGTGTCACTTTTGTTGATGATACTGTCGGCTTCTGGTATGGAAATCATGCAACTGATGGCCTTGTACATGATCAATAGGCGATGGTCCTTACGTCGGTCTTGTAATGATTTCCATTTGAGAAGCTGAATCATGTTGGTGACACATCCAGGGGTTTTATCTCTATAAATATTACAGACATAACGGGCTCCCCTTCTTTGCACTTTGACGAGTCGTTTTATGTCTTCCACTTTGTATGGGTCCCATACAGCAGACATATACTTCAAGAATGGTCGGACCAAGGATCTGTAGGTTGTTTCTCGGACTGTTTAGTTACAGTCCCTGAAGTTGCGGCGCAAGAATCCTAGAGTTCTTGATGCTTCGGCTTCTGTTATCTCTGCGTGCTTTTTCTTAGTTAGGTCTTCGCTAAGAGTAACACCAAGATATATGCTGATGTCCACAACTTCGAGTTGGTGTCCATGTAGGTAGTACTTACTGTGTCTCCAAGATGTTTTTTCGGTTGGTGCCTATTCTGATGACTGTGCATTTAGCAGGGTGAAAGCTCATCTACCATACATGTTCCCATTGCAATAGGGCAGTCATGTCTTGCTGAAGGTTATTTGCATCTGCTTGATTTCTGATGTGCTTATATAACAAGCTGTCATCGGCAAAAAGGCGAACTGCAGAAGATGATACTGTGTCAGGCAGGTCGTTAATGTATATCAGGAACAAGAGTGGACCTAGGACAATGTCTTTAGGAACTCCAGAAAGAACATCTAGCTTGTCTGAGATAGAGCCTTCTACTAGCACTCTTTGAGTTCGAGATGACCAAAATGATGAAATTCACTTTTGGGTGTTTCCTCTTATCCCATAAAAACCTAGCTTGTACAAAAGGCGTTGGTGTGGCACTTCGTCGAAAGCCTTGGCAAAATCCAGTAGAATTATGTCAACCTGATCACTCCCTGTTTTCAGGGATATGGTGGGTCTACGTTTAAAGGTCTTTGAGTCCATCACAATTTTAGTGTGGTGTTAAACTTTTCTAATGTTTGCTTTGTGTACATGTTATAGGTCGTACTTCTTCCTAAGACTACTATACAACACATATTGAAATAATCTCGGCTCAAATTCTGCTTGTATGAGAGTCTAGATAAGGTGTAGAGAATTATGAATAATGCCCTAAAAAAACGAAGAGAGAAAAAAATGACAAAAAAATTAAAGGATAGAGAACAATCATGTGGTAAATTGGAAATAAATGAAAGTAAAATAGTGAAATAATAATTCACCTTAAGCAGCCAATTTGGTTCAATCTTGTCAAACATGATAGGCAATTAAATATCACTGATGAATGATTCACTTGGAAGGGAATGATTCGGCCTCATTGAGCCAGAATTGATATGACATTTCGGTTAAGCGTTTATAGCTGGAGATGGGTTACGCATGTATTCAGCTATTAAAATAAAAAGAATGTAAACATTGAAAGTGAAACAATTTGTCAAAACGTTGATAATAGTTATCAAAAGTACCAGGATTATTATTTAGCAGGGGCGGATCCAGCCATTTTAAAAGGAGGGGTTCCAACTATATGTCCCTATTCAAATGCATTGATCGGCCAAAAAAGCGAGTTCCAACCTCCGGACCCCGCCCCCTATATCCGCCAATGATTCAGACGCGCGTTTCGTCTACATAAGACTCATCAGTGACGCTCGTATCAAAATATTTATAAAGCCAAACAAAAAAAGTTGAAGAGCATTGAGGATCTGAAATTCCAAAAAGCTGTGCCAAATACGGCTATGCCTGGGATAAGAAAATCCTTAGTTTTTCGAAAAACTCAAAGTTTTGTAAATAAGAAATTTATAAAAAGTGACCACATTACTGATATTCATGTGAACACCGAAGTGTTGACTACTGGGCTGGTGATACCCTCGGGTACGAAACGTCCACCAGCAGTGGCATCGACCAAGTGGTGTAAATAGTTATCAAAAGTACCATGATTATTATTTAGTACACCAGACGCGCGTTTCGTCTACATGAGACTCATCAGTGATAAACGGACCTTTAACCACTGCATGACAATCTAAAATCAAACAGACCTATTAACACCAATTGCACGTGGTCGTTATCTATTTATAAGTTATGGTAATCGGGTTATATGACCGTTGGCAGTCCTCGGGGTCATCTCGATGAAGTTTAGACAAAATTACACCGTGACGAAATGTTGATACATACAAATTAACAAGTCAATTCATTGTTAATTGTCAGTTTATCAAAGTTTAGACACTTTTAAACAATTATGATTTAAACGCTGATTTGATTCGTTGTATGATATAGTACATGAGTATGTTATTAATGAAGTACATGATAACTTGAGTCAAGTTGGTTAACATGATTTTACAGCTAATGTCCCTTCAAAAAGTTAACCATTTGGATAATGAGGAATTTATAACCGGAAACCTATCATCGCTGTTTCCAACGAATTTGTTTTTATACTAACAATTCTATAAATAGAATATAATTGTCACGTGATGATAACAAAATGGCAGCAGAAATAAAGCCATCACAAAATAAGCAAGGAAACACAAGAAAACCTGTTCTAATAAGTAAATTAGAAGGTTTTCAAGATGACGTCAATATGGCAGTTATAATCCCTCGGGAAGACGGAGTTGTCACTGTCAGCGATGACAAGTAAGCTGTGCCCAAAAATTGACAGGTGCCCGTTGTGTACATTGTTCATTATAGCCAATCCAATCCGGAAGCTGTTGCTACCAAGTACAATCGTCACCATTTACGCCTCTTGTTGAAAATTGAAATAAACTTGTTTCTT
Source organism: Mytilus edulis (assembly GCA_019925275.1). Taxonomy (NCBI): domain Eukaryota; kingdom Metazoa; phylum Mollusca; class Bivalvia; order Mytilida; family Mytilidae; genus Mytilus; species Mytilus edulis. The sequence goes on from CM034350.1 coordinate 62,704,054, forward strand.
TTGCCTTGAATAACACTTATCAAAACCACCATGCTTTGTTGTTCATTTGGTTTTGATTAAAAATAGGGGGTGGGTTCTGTTTTTAAAGTAATGCTTATTGATGGTTTAATGATTGTTTGTATGTCTATACATATCAGTTTTATCAATGTCTGTCACTGTGACTCATAATTAATCATATACATAAAAGGTTCTCCATAGGGCATTTTAACCACTGTCCTATTTTATTTTTGTGTACCCATGTTGTAGTGCAGCATATCAAAGTTTTACCCTTGCCCCTACATCCCAAAATTGGTATTATGTTCTCTATCTTAAGTTTGCCTCATCTGAATGTTATAAAACTTACACACAATGTCCCTATCAACAAAACACAGATCAAGGTTGAATTTCGGTGGCGTCACAATTACAGCTCTAGAGTTATGGACTTTTAAAAAGGAAAAATTGCTTCAAGAATAGTCCATTTGCCAATTACCGATTTGATTCTGTTATTACACACTTTTTAAACAAATTACTTCCCTTTGTCAATCGTAGACTGGTTCCATACCAGACAAAATTGGCTTTTGCCAATGCAAAGTATAATGAATTGAAAGCGATGTATTGGCGGTTTAACTATATTTTTATAAAAAATAATTTCTGATGTCAAAAGTATTTAGTATAACAACAAATTAATGTAATTAAAAGATTTGAAAGCTTTAAATATTACTCACATTACACTCCTGAGGTAAATTTGCTCACTCTGCTAGCTCTCCATTATAAATGAAAATTAATGTCCCTCATAAGGGAGACAACTGAAAGAGGGATCTCTAATTACAGGGTTGATTACGGGAATTGGCAAATAATCTATTGCTGAATTTTTCTGTCCTGTTCTCAAATTTAATTTGCTTCAAACAAATGTTATGGAAATTAAAACACAATGCTCATAACCACAAAACACATATCAAATTTGAATTTTAGTGGCATCATTTTTACAGTTCTCATGTTATGCCCTTTTACAAATGTAAAAATTGCTGATTTTTTTGTTTCTGCTCTCTTAAGATTGTCTCAACTAATTGTATTGAAACCTATACACCATGTTTATCTGTACTTGGGTTATGACCCTTTATAATGTCAAATGCCTAACCAAAGGCATCATCTGTGTTCATTCCTAATTTATTTCTGTAATTTATAAAGAAGTTTTTATAAAGAAAAACAATGAAATTTATGACATCTGACAACCCTTGAAAAAGTCCCTGAATTGTGATAGGCACTTAACTTTCCTTCAATGTATAGTTAAGTTTTATGAAATTTTAACCCCGTCTCCTTAATCTTTATCATAAGATTTTATTAAAGTTGCATACAAGAACATACAATAAAAATCAGGAAAGGAAAAGCGCTATGCAATAAAGCAAAGTGAAATTTAAAGTCACTACAGGAAGGTTGTGATTGCCAACAAGATTTGATGTAGTCCTGGCATTTTATTCTAATTCTTCTGGGGAAAATAATCAGGAAGAAATTTTCCTGTTGCTATAGTTCTAGTGACCAGTGGTTAAATCAACTTTTCTGATCCTCTTTTAATTTAAATCTGTGAACTGTAAACTTTCACAAATGAACATAAAATAAACAGTGCAAGTAAAATTCTGAACTCTTATGTAAAGGTATAGTTAACATGGTAAAGAACAAAAATAAAAAAATAATTTTACAATATCAAACTTTATTGAGGAATACCTGCAGTTAATTAAAAAAAGCTTAAAGTGTTCAGTATAAAATAAATACATGTGGTATGATTGCCAATGTGACAAAAAAAAACTGACAACTATCCACCAGAGATCCAAATATGTAACCAAAAATTAATAATACATGCACCAGTTTATGCCTCGTTCACACAGACATTTGATTTCGAATTGAATTTGAATAGAATGTGAATCAAATTCGCTAATCGCGTTCACACACTCTTCTTTTTTTAATTCGAATTGATTTAATACGTTGCATACAAGAACATATAATAAAAATTATTAGAAATACGTTATAGTTTAAATATGAATTAAGAGTTAACGTCGTTTTGACAGTAAAGTGAAATTGACACGCATTTATATATGAATTAGAATTGACGTTGGGATGTAAAACGTTTTGAATGCTAATTAAATTAATTTGAATAAGTTAATGTGAATCGAATTCGGTTTACGTGTGAACTCAGTATTAGATTATTACAATTTCTCAAGAACAATTTTTGTTAGGAAAACTAATTATTTATTCTTAAATTTTTATCTTCAGGACATTACGAGTATGGTTAAAAAGAGATACAGGACAGTATTGGCCAAGTATTTGTCACACATTGCCTTGTAAGTTGTATTAAATGAAATATTTGTGTCCCTTCAGATTTGACCGGCTTCACCTCTGTATAAATTTTAAAATATCTGTTAAACAATATTCTAGGTCTCTACTACATTCAGTAGTTTATAATTACATCATCTAAAATAAATGTGTCTTACAAATAAGACAAACAATGTTGGAAGATCACATGGTGATTGGAAGAATGAGCAGTTTAAAATCTTTTTAGAAAAAAAAAGATGGGTTATCTCGTTTGAATTGTTTTACATTGTCTTATTGCCTTAATGGGGCCTTTTAAAGCTGACTTTGCTGTATGGGCTTTGCTCATTGTTGAAAGCCGTACGGTTACCTATAGTTGTTAATGTTTGTGTCATTTTGATCTTTTGTGGATAGTTGTCTCATTGGCAATCATACCACATCTTTTTTTTATATGATTGCAAAAACCCATATCACATAGTCAGCTGCTACAAAAGGCCCAAAAATAAAAATAAAAGCAAATCAATTCAAACAAGAAAACTAGCAGCCAATATTTATATACAAAAAATGAATGAAAAGCAACTTTGGAAGATTATTTTGGGAAATTTTGCTAACCAATTTTAAAAACAAGACATGATACAAGTAAGCCAAAAGTGAGCATTCTTGTATACAAATTTATAATCAGTGAAAAAGTATGTGTATATTTAGATTATTGGACAGCTTCAAAAGTAGACTTGTTTTTTTGAATACATAAATTAATTGTTACAGCTGAGGCAGCATCATTAACATACAATGGAGAAACTAGGAGACTATTTGTTGGATTAAATAATGGAACCATTTCAGTAAGTACATGTATCAGATCCTCATATAATGTACCCTGTATTTTTAACAGTCTAATTTTTTGGATATTAGAATAAGTAAAAAATTGTCGCAAAGTATTTGACATTATGACCCTGGAGTTCTTATTATAAACAGCTGGAGGAAATTCCTTTACTATACTTTGTATACATGTTTCATGAAATAGTAACTATTTGCATTTTATTTTCTATATAGATATAGGAAGATGTGGTATGAGTGCCAATGAGGCAACTCTCTATCCAAGTAAAAATTTATAAAAGTAAACCATTATAAGTCTAGGTATGGCCTTCAACATGGATCCTTGGCTCACACCAAACAGCAGTATATATTAACACTTAAAAATGTGAAATAAAAAAACTGGAAAAATTCAGTTTATAATCTACTAACACATTCATTTACGAAATGTATAATGTCTACTTGATATAGGTAAAGCTCCAATCCACTATAATCTGATATGTGAGCAGTACATTTAATGATTAATTCTATAGCTCAAGTTTTAGGGACAAAAGATCGATGTAGGATAAAAAACTTAAATCAAATAGTTTGGGGTGGGGTTCAACATTGCTGCAAGTTTTGTTAATCCAAAATCGATTTTAAATATATCCATATAGGAAAATCAGTTTTTCCCAAATTAAGTTAGAGAGGGGGGTTGGGGGGTCAATGAAAAAGCTGTGTGAATTAAGTTTCTTCATTGAACTTGTCCCTTACTAGGTAGAAATATACATGATATATATCATGTGAAAATATCCCATCCCTTGAAGTCTTTAGTTCTATAACAAATGAAACATTAATTGAGAATGAAAATAACTGCAAACTATCATAAGGCTGTAACATATGTGTGTTTGTTAATAAAATTGTAATGAAATTAAATACATTTATTTTATTTTTCAAGGAATTCCTGTTATCAGAAGACTATAATAAAATTACACAAATGAGAGATTATTTAGGTAACTATGATAGGATTCTTTTCTTTATTGCAATTGGTCTTGACAAAAATGGAAGATAACCATTCAAATCACTCGAGCAAAGAAGAAGTGAACAATGATTACTACCAATCATTTGTCTAATGTCTATACACTTATGAAAAAGTCAAGAGCTATAACCCACAAGGACTCAACCACCATTAGAAAAAAGCACATGAAATTCATTTATAAGGACTCAAATACAATTTGAAAAAAAAGTACATGAAATTCATTTATAAGGACTCAAACACAATTTGAATAAAAGTACTTGAAATTCATTAATAAGGACTCAAACACAATTTGAAAATAAGGTAGGTAAATAATTTACTTCCCTGTCAAGAGTTTAAGAGTCTCATTATTTTAATGACTGAATTTTAATAGTGGAAAATCGGTTGATCAACAGGAAATATCTAATTTAGACTTCCACATACAATTAGAATGATAAAATCAAAGTCAGGTATAAATGTACAAACTCATCATATCAGTATGATAGAAAAACACATAGTTAGAAACCAAAAGTTGATATAAATAAGAGTCGTATTTATTTAGCTTTTCTTCAACATTGTTTTATTTTCAGCTCATCAAGCAAGAGTAAATTGTGTAAAATTTTCCTTGAATTGTGAATGGGTGCTTAGTTGTAGCCGAGATAAATATTTCCAGTGGCATTGTTCAGAGACTGGTAGACGATTAGGTGGATACCAAGTATCAGCATGGTGCCTTTGTGTAGAGTATCCTTTGAACAATTCTAATTTTAAAAGTTCAAAATGTTCGTTCAACTAGAATGTTGCTTGTCAAATTTCATGATATTGTTAAAGACTCCTATAGTATTTCATCATAGGTAATAGAAATGTAGTTGGTATTTAAAAAACATAAACTGTTTACATTTGGAATTATAACGGAAGATATCTAGATCAGAAGTAACTCAAAGAACACATAAAGGATCAATTTATATCAGCATTATTTTTGTACTTCTGAAAATTTCTAAAATAGCTTTCCAAAATTGGTTGGTTTACAATATATTACCATTGAACACTAGTACTAAATAAGTAATAAAGAAAATACATCAAACCTAGGTGTTTTTGTTTGCAGTTTGACTGATCAGATTTTCTTGTAAACATTTTTTTTTAAGATGTTATTTTTTTTTAACAGAAAGAAAACAGCATATCAAAGAACAAGTACAGTAAATTTTTCTTACAATAACCATAAATGTTCACAATATGTAGGAACTTTATAGGTCTTAGATATCATTTATCAATGTATCCTTAATAAATATTACAGATTTGATGAACAATCAAAATATGCTTTTGTTGGAGATTATTCTGGGCAGATATCAGTGTTAAAAATTTCAAATACAAATTTTGATTTAATAGTGACATTAAAGGGTCATTCAGGTATGTTTAATATTTATTTCATTCAACCAACCTTCACCGTTAAACAGTATAACCATAGCAAAGATCAAAATCATTCACATTCTTACACTATACTATTTTAAATATATTTGTATGTATATTAACATTTTCATTTTAAAATATATAACTTCTTCCAAATTTCATTTTAAAATTTCGTTCAGATGATGCATTTTGATCAGATATGATCATTATGATATTTTGTTTAAGAAATAATTGATGCAAGCTAAACTTTATTGTAGTTTTAACATGGGTAGGCATTATATTCGTGATTAACTATGCCTGAGGGATAGTGAAGGCTAAAATAACAAGAATATAATGCCTACCCCGTTAAAACTACAATAAAGTATTGCTTGCATCAATTATTTCGATTCTGATTAGGACAATTAAGGTAATATCTATGTCCGATGTATATAAGTGTACAGCGTTTGTGTAAGCTCTTCTATGAACCTCCCTTTTTTGTTTGTAAAAAAGCAAACGACTGGTAATCTGATTTTTCAGAGGGAGGAGTTTGAATAGCCAGCATGAACAGCTGTCATATCTAGGTCGAATATGTCAATTTCCATTTGCAACACATTACAGTCATTATAAATGTATTAGTAACAAGATGTGCATCATTTAAGAGTTTGGAAGTGTTTTAAGTTAATGAAATATATTAAATGCATGCCAATTAGATAAAATTCATTATGCCGCAGTAGTCAATATAATCATGTGCAAACAAATTTTATTGGATATAGAGAATGGGTTTATTCACAAAGCGAAAGAAGCACCTCATTTTAGAATCTTGTGTTATTTCTGTTTCATCATATATAATAAAAAATGTTTGATGGCTTATCATATGAATGCTATTTATATCCATTAACAGGTAGTGTTAGGAGTTTATCATGGGACATCAATAGAAGCTGGTTATTCTCTGGAAGTTTTGATCAGTCTGCTATAGTTTGGGATATAGGGGGAAGAAGAGGTACAGCTTTTGAATTACAAGGTCACAGGTAGGTTTATTGTTTAGGCTAAAGGTTTTAAGAACAATTATACATAAAATTGAGAATGGAAATGAAGAATGTGTCATAGAGACAACAACCAGACCATAGAAAAAACAACAGCAGAAGGTCACCAATGGGTCTTCAATGTAGCGAGAAATTCCCGCACCTGGAGGCGTCCTTCAGCTGGCCCCTAAACAAATATATACTAGTTCAGTGATAATGAACGCCATACTACATATATATATTAAAAAAAAAAAGGAGATTTGGTATGATTGAAAGGAGACAAGTATCCATTAGAGATCCAAAAGAGGAGGATGTTAAAATTTATACAGGACTGTATGGCTTTCAATAATGAGCTTTGTATTTTTTGGACCAAATAATAAACACATTACATTTAAGAATCTTCAATTATGGACAAGGTTGTACATCTTATGGCAAGTTCTTAATACCCCTAATACAAAATGTGAAGGATTCAGGAGGGAAGGCAAAGATCTAATATCAAAAACAATTTCTAAGTAGGAACAAAACTAAAAAGGTTACAAACCCTGTGGGAATACCTGAATTATGACATGCACTTAAAATATTTATAAATGTGTGAGTACCTTTTTAATAACAAATGATAAAGGTTTGTCAATTTTGTCAAAGAGACAACATCAACACAACCAAAGAGCATAAAACAGCCCAAGCTCACCAATGGGTTTTGAACTCAGCAAGAAAAATCCCTCACCATAGGTGGGGTTCAGTTTGCCCCTAAAAAGAATGTGTACTAGTTATTTAGTATTTTTTCATTTCTGAGTTTCATTTTTAATATCAAATGATAAAGGTAGTATTGACTTGCATTGATATGGCTGATGTTTAAATCTCATGACATGAGGACATGGTACAAAAGAAATCTTTTAGCATATCTGTATATTTGATTATTTCAGGGATAAAGTATTAGGTTTGGCATATGCAGCAGGCTGTAAACAATTACTGACTGGTTCAGATGATTGTATATTAGGGATATGGAATATGGAAGCTGAAAGACAAGAGGTTAGTTTCATAAGGCCTACTAAAGAGATAACAAACTTTACGTGAACTAACATCATCTGTTTAAAATTGCATTGTCTAAAATCATAAGTCTTAAGAATTCTTAAGGTATTAATACTGTGGGTTCATTATTATTCGTTGGATACCAAATGTCGTGTTTAGTTGATACAGATGAACCACAAATTTAGATATATTCAACCAAATAAAAAAAATCAGGTTGTATGCTGAATAATTATGTAAAAACCACCAAAATCATGTATTCACCAAAAGACAAGATTTCTGCAATCAACAAGTACCCACAAAATAAAAGAATCCGCTGTAGTTCATGTTTTTATTTTGCAGATATTATTTTAAGTAGAAAATGTAATGAAATAATAAAGGTAATTGAAAATAAAGGCTTCCTTTTATGTTTGACAGGGAAACATCAAATTTATCTTTTATAAAATTTAGAATGGAAATGGTGAATGTGTCAAACAGAAAATAGCCCGACCAAAGGGCAGAAAAAAGCTGAAGGCCACAATGGGCCTTCAATACAGCTAGAAAATCCTGCAACCGGAGGCGTGCTTCAGCTGGCCTATAAACAAAAATATGTACTAGTTCATATGCATATTGTAATTTGTTGCTGTATCTTAATATTTTTTCACTTTCAGACTCCAGGATGGGAAGAAAGTGATATCTGTCAAAAATGTGAATCACCATTCTTCTGGAATGTTAGGAGAATTTGGGAGAGTAAAACAATGGGTGTACGACAGGTAATTTTTCAGACTTAACAAGACACATAGAATGATTAAAATAGTCTTACAGGCTTAACAGAAGTGTTACACAAATAGAATGAGACAAATGTCATGATAATCTAACTCATAAAGTATTATAAGATTTTGTTATTAAGGTAGATAACCAGGTCATGATGTTGTGTTCACTTCATCTTTAAACTTTAGTACAAATATGATGAAAATTTTTAAAATTATATACCAAATTTACATGTTATAGTGCACTGAGTATAGAGATGTGATATTATGAAAGTAGCACATTCTCAGGTTAAAGCTTTTGGTTTAGGTACTTTACTATGAGGTTAAGATCATATCTCTTTGAATACTTAAAACACTTTTTCGTTGTAATGCAAACTAAATTTTTTAGTTTAAATTAAATTTTTACCAAGGTTTAATTGATAACATGAAAGTATGAGCAGGGCAGGGTGTTCTATAATTCTATTAATATATATTCTTATTTATCTTTTAATCCGTACTATATTTGCAATGGATTGTTGAGTCTACTGTGGCATCAAATACATGAATTTTTCCTATCCTAAATAATATGGGACAAATTGGTTAAGAATATATTAATAAAATGGAAACATTTGTGAAAAATATTGTTCTTCTATTTCAGCATCATTGTAGAAAATGTGGCAAAGCTGTTTGTAATAAATGTAGTGAAAAGAAATCCAGACTACCAATTTTAGGTTTTGAGTATGATGTACGGGTATGTGAAGAATGTTTTGCCAGCATATCACCCGAAGAGTAAGTCATTGTAGGAATTAAAGTGGTCAGTCAATAGTTCTCACATAGAAACACACATCATCACCATATCTAGTATTCATATACTGTGTATTCATTTATTTTTGTGGGTATCAATTTTCCTGGATGGAGGAAAACTTGCATTGTCAAGGGTATTTGATTTTGTGGTTTTGATAATCTCTACATGCAAAGCCTATAGAAAAATTTGCAATTCATTGAACATTTGAATTCATGTGTCTCCTGTATCAAGGAAATAAACTCATCATAGATACCAGGATTGCAATTTTTTATTAACGCCAAACGCATGTTTCGTCTACAAAAGACTCATCAGTGACACTTAAATCAAAAAATGTTAAAAAAACCCAAATAAAGTATGAAACCCACGAAAATCGATATCCAATGAATAATAATGAATCCACAGTATGCTTAAAAAAAATTATGGATATTTGTTTAAAACATATATATTTTCAAATTTGCTGAGTGGAAATGATATTTTAGATTTTGGGGAGGGTTTTATTATTAAAAATGAATTGTAGATTTTTTTTTCTACTGTTAGTTATTCTAACATCAATCTTTTTATGTTTGAAATTTTAATGAATCAAAATCAAGCATTATTGTAGCTTACTTGTTTAAATGCTTGAAAGTTGAAGTCATATTTCTTCTTTTACTGTTGGGATCATATTTAAATACACATAAGTCTTCTTCAAAATCGCAAGTCCACATCCCAGCTGGTGAGAAAACAGAAGTAGTTCTTTAATATGTTACAATTTAACTTCAAAAAAACATGTATTTATACATTGAATTTCATGTGTATTTAATCCTCATTTACAATCTATTTTTCTTTGATTTATTCCTATTATAGATTTACAAGCCTATTGAGTTTTGAATAAACCTGTTAAAATTGCACCAAATGTATATTCAAACAGAATGATTGCTAACATAAAAGTTCTTTTTTGTTCCTTAATTTAAGAGGTAATACTATTATATATTATTTAAGATGATTGTGTTTTACAGGAAAGCCCCACTAGCAACATTTCATGACATGAAGCATCCTATACAGTACATGTACTTAGAGGAAACAAGAAAAAGACTTCTAACTGTAGGAAAAGATAGAGTTGTCAAGGTTAGTTATTATAGAGATTGATTAATGGAAAAGTTTGAATATTATTCCCATCACTAATTTTTATGCCCCTGATCCTGTAGTGGAGGATACATTAAGTTTTAACCTTGTCTGTCTGTCGTCCGTACCAATCAAATTCGATTTCCGTTCTCTATAAACTTTAGTTTGCCTCAACCAAAAGTTATGAAACTTATTACCACAAAACACAGATCAAGTTTGACTTTTGGTGGTGTCACTCTTACCATTCTGAAATTATGCCCCTTTATAAATGTTAAAATTGCTGAATTGTTTTGTTTCTATTCTTTAACTTAAGTTTACCTCAACTAAATCATACGAAACTAATAAACAATGCTTTTTACCACAAAACTCGGATCAAATACAAGTTTGGGTTGCATCAATTTTACAGTTCTTGAGTTATGGCCCTTTTTAATGTTATATGCAAGTGGGGGCATCATCTGTATCCCATGGACACATTCCCAATTTATTTTAATATGAATCACATGACCTCTTGACAAATTAAAATTAACAAAAAAATTTAAAACCAATTTGATAGGATGATTAACTCTTTTGGACATCACGATCATTGTAGCAACACTTCTGAATGTTAAAAATCTAATAGTCAAACAGTTGATGAAAGATGAAGTTATAATAGTCACTATAGCTGAATCACAAGTATTCAAAGGTCAGTTTTGTTTCTTTTTACAGATATGGGATGTAAGTCAAGTCCTGCATTGAAGATTGCTGTATTAGAATGTAGAAACAAACACAGAACAAAAACCTTATTTTGATGTAATCATGTGACCATGACTTGTTGTCATGTGACTTAAACCAATACTGTAGACATATAAAAGATAAATAAACCCTCCATATAATAATGCTGAGGGACAATCATTTTATTTTGCTGGAAATCCTCATTATAACTTGCTCACTTATGAAACAACCAGACAACTGCTGAGAGTTAAGTAAGAGTTGACAGCTTAAACTGTTTATTTGTTATCTTATTTTCTTGCAAATATATGATTTATGGCATTCAGTGTAAAAGATCTTGCTTCTACCATTTGCTATTATAAGGCAGATCAACATCTGAAGTCCATATAAAGATGTAATCTTCGTGCTACTAAAGCACAGTGGTGACATTTTTAGGGAATACAAAAAAATGCAACCGGATAAAAACATAAATTGGATCTATTAATTTTAAATATTTAATTTCATTTAAAGTGCCATCACATTAGATAAAACTTGCATTTTTCGCAGTTGTCAGTTATCACTACTAAATGCCAATATTAATTTGTGAATCAATAGTAGCAATCCAAATAATAAAGAAAAAAAAATTGTTATGTATCATTTTGCTCACTTTGACATTGACCCTCTTTGTGTGCTTCGAAACTTTTATTTTTTTTTGTAATTAGGAAGTAGACCAAAGTGGTGGGACCAATTTATTTGTTTATTAGCTTCATGAAAAATTAGTTAGAGGGGATTTCAAGAGTAGAAATAATAACGTAGGAATTATTTATAATTTTAAAAAATATGGACAATGGCTATTGAATAATGAATAAGAGACCCTCTCAATCCGATTGCTCAAAGTTCAAAAGGAAATAAGGCTTTATTCTATAGGATATATATAGCATGTTGCTGAAAGTTATATTCAAAAGGTCTATCTCTAGTAATAGTGAAACATGTTAAAAATCCAGGAATTAATCTAGTCATGTTGTATAAAATCATTTCAGAATCTAAAGCATTCTGGGTAATATTTTTAAAGGCATACACTGAAATATTGTTATTGGCTTTCAATTTCAGAAAAAAATACGGATATATTCGGCAGCTATTGTAGCATTTGTTTTAATCTTTTAATTTGTTGGAACAGTGAAATTACCCATAATGCTTCAGAGTTTGAAATTATTTTTTTTTTATGAATAGTGTAGATTCATCATTATGGAGTAGATAGTTATCATTTCAAAGCTTTCTTTTACTCATTAAGGTGGTACCTAACACTACAGGGAGATAACTCTGTAAAATCATCTAAACGTTTTAATTACGTTGTGTTTTAAAGGAATATTAAGCTTCTCAATGATCAAAATAAGTGTTTGTCAAACTGCTATATAAGCAGTGTAATTTTTCTGATAAAACGGTTGGTTCAAATTTTTTGAAATTTTTATATTTTTGTCAAAGGGTCAAAGTAAGTACTTTGTTAAAAATTTATGAAAATTAAACGAGCCAATTTAATTTTAGTGAAAGTGTTGGGTACCACCTTAAGGAGACTCTGGTAGTTAATTGTGTTAGTGAATGTAGCTATTATTTAAGCATTATTTTTTTGATTTTAGAATCTAGGAAGAATTTTTTTTGCTTTATATTTTTTTACATGCATTTTTTGGTGCAGTATAGTTTCATTATTATTTTTAAGAAGAAAAGTTATGAGATTATGAATTTCATTACTATTGCTAGCGTACTGTGTAAAACTATAAATAGATACAAATGTTGGACAATATTAGATAGAAGTGTAATGTGTGCCATTGTTGAAATGAGATTTATGTATGAAAGCAAAATATTTTTATTGAAATGTTTACCTTATAATGTTTTTTCTGCAAATGTTTGGGAAAATGAGTTTGATATGGCTTCAAAATATTTGTTGTTAAGCTTTTCCTTAGGTTACAAAGTTTTGTGAACATGTATTTTTATAAACTAACATTTGTTTTATTTTGTCTATATAAAACTTTTTTCCCAGATACAGTTTAGTAAAGTATGATATTTGATTAATGATGACACAAATATAATAAGGTACTACTTTGTTTTCAAATGAAAAATCTCTGCAGTATGTTGTTTTAAGGATGTGCTTAGGTGAGGTTTTGGAATGTGTGTCAAATGTTCGGAATCCTTGGGTTTGTTCCATACAATACAATGTAAAATATTTTGCCCCATAACACCCATTTATTTTTTTCAAATAGACTAAATAGCTCATGAAAGGTCATTTACCAAAATTTTAGAAGATTCTTAATTTTCTTTCTTTTGTTTTGAGATCCAATAATATCAATGCAAATATAAGGTAAAAGTCCGAGTCAGCCTTTTCCCCGCCATATTTTAATTTTCAAATATCTCGAAAAGGAGGTCCATGACCTATCAATATGTTTAGCTTATTTTTATCCTTAATTGATGCTCTACCAGCTTAAAGTATCAATTTTAACTTCTCAATTTATTAATTTTCACCTAACCTCACCTAAGTACATCCTTAAGTTGAAGAAAAAAAATTCTTTCATGAGCAAACTTCAATTTATTTATGAATTTTTACTATTTAGTCATTCCTACTTGCATACAATTAATGCAATCAAAGTGATTAATATAATTTTAGCAAAACCTATCCTGTTGCAATAATAAAAATTCAATAAAGTTTCTGTATTTATAGTATTTTAACATGAAAAATCCCAAATCTGAATGAAAGATCAATTAATATGAAGGTTTTACTGTAAATTACATATTGTAAAGTTTTGTAACGTTTGCTTTGCTGCCTTTTGTCTATTTATCTGTGATATGTGTATTATTCTGTGTAAAAACTATGTAATATAAATGTGTTTTCCAATTTCTGAATAACTATTGTACTAAAACCACAGTATTTAATCATTATATAATTCATAAAACTAATATTAAATTGCTGATTAATATTGTGAGGAATTCATTCATTATTTGTTGTTTCAGTAAATATATATATTCTGTCACCCTTGTCATACATGGGAGGCTTATTTTTGTCCATTTTGTCCCTCCTTCACAAAATTTTATAGTGTAAATTCTTCTGCAATTTATAATGGGAATTGAATGAAACACAGCAGAGTTCTATGTCCTGTATACAGCTGTGGGCCTCATGTTAAATGATTATGTTTTTGTCCTGTCTGAATGTCCCTAACAAATTTTTAAAAGTTAGTTAAGTTCTGCCATACTTTAGATCACAAGGATTAGAATGTGAACAAACTACAGCCATAAAAGGAGTCATAAAGCCTATGTCTATATGTCTTAAAATACTTGGAGACATAACATTGATTTATTACGTTAAACTTTGAAATAAAAATTATGAACTCATGTCAAACTTTAAATAAAGTTGCAGAAACAGGCATTATGTATAGGATGAAATTCAGTGAATGCTCTTGAGGTGTTGTTTGTAGATAAAAATACATTTAATGTTTTGCTATTTAATATTTTTAATAGGTAACATCCAATATGATATATTCACAATAGAATATGGATTTTTCTCTGACATTAGAAAATGCCACATTGTATTATAAATCAGATGAATTTTTGTAAACATTGAAATTCTTTCTTTAACTTGTTTTTTTTCCAGCAGATTATTTCCCCCCATTTTATGTTAAACTAGTACATGTATCAGAATTTTGGTAATATTTTTAAATATGAAGAATTTTGTAACACATGAGATTTATATATGATGTAAACCACGTAATTTCTATGAGATTCATTTACACAACTCTACTGAGTAGAGAAATATTGCAAAATATAAATCATTGGAAACATGGCATTCTATAGATCCAGACCTGCCAACTATCCCGATTTTCGCGGTATCATCCCGATTTTTACCCCTCAACCCGATATCGGGATCGTAAAATTAGTCAAAATCCCGATTTTCATCAAATATACTCGAACAAAATTATTGTTTACCGATTTTGAAGTTTTTCTGATCAATTTTAAAAAATCAATCATTTTACCTGGGGACATATTATAACAAGTTAATGACCCTACGCTAATTAACAGTCACAACAGGTGTCATAATTAGTGGTTGTATGTAATCAGTTTACCTAATGGGTCGTAACAGTCCTCAAAATTTATTTGTTTACACAAATTTGGTCAAGTAGCCTTTCAATTTTAATCAATTTATCATACAAGCACAATTTGCAGCATTTGCCGTAGTTCCACAGCAAAATCATAATTAATTGAAAGATGAGAACTGTAATAAACTCTCAAGAAAACATTGTTTATCTTGAAATCTATTTTATTTTTGAAACCAGACATCGTGTGTGTCTGTTGATTTAAAATCGACGCCATTTTGTATGCACTTCTACTGTGTTACTGTATAAGCCTCCGCCGGATATGAATACATAAATATGTCAGAAAGTTAGAAAAGTAAACACTATTGGCAAGAAAGGGCTTATTATGAAAAAGTGTCAGTGAAAAATAAGTTGGGTTACAGTATAGATAAAGTACTAAAACATTTGAGAATTTATATGATTTTCTTTTCAGGTTCTAGATTTTGAACTTAAATTCATCATTTTGTGATATGATAGTAAAAATAGGAACCAATTACAGACGATTAAAGGTTCAAAAAGTAAAATACTAAATACTATCTGTTGTTCTGTATGTGTTTACAAACTGCCAAAAACATCGCTTTTATGGTAAAATGAAAATTAAAAAAACAAATATCTTGTTCTGTAAAATATGAAGTCTACATAATTGTTTGTATTGTTTTATTGTTGATTGATGTAATGTCCATAGGGCAATAAAAAGATTCACCTGAAAATTGATTTGTTGTTCATCCCATTCATTAATGAGGTCAGTATTGTCAACTTTTTAAAGGTTTTTCTTCAAAGGCTTTTCAAACAAACACATGTTGTTCATTTAAGCTTAAGATCACAAATTGGATTGATTAATATTACTAGTAGTAGTTTTCATAATGAATTGATATGTTAAAACTCATCAAATATACAGGGCTTATAACTTTGTTTGCCAGTCACATTTCTTCTACAAAAGAGCTACAACAAAATTGAGCAGTCTACAAAAAGAGACCTATACCCCAAGGCCCCACCCCTGAAAATGAAGTTATGATGCTGCTCTGAAATTAGATTTTGAGAAATGACATTTTGAGATTTTTTTGCTTTTTGCATAGGTGTCAAAGATCAAGGTCTTTTTGACATGATTTTTGGTATTTGACACAACCCTATCCCATGATGCTTCTGCATACAAAATCTTGTCAATCTAAGTACTAAGATACACAAGTTATGCACAGTACACAAATCAGACAATGTTATCCTAATACAGGGCAAAGGTGTTTCTCAGTTTAAACAATACAGAAAAAAAGTTATGTACCAAATAAAAACAGACAATACTTCACCACCAGGGTCAAAGTCAAAGTGAACTGACTAAGATATTTGAGTCAACACATACCATTACACATTAACATGCCAAATTTCGCCAACATAAGTTTTATAGTACAAAAGTTATAAGCTGGACAGCAATTGGACAATGATTTTTTGTTGAGCAGAAAGCTCGACATATGTATAGTGATCCGGCGGCTAACTTCTTAAAAGCTTTATTTTTTAAAATCTAAAGACCTGGATGCTTCATACTTTGTAAATAGATGCCTCATGTTAGGAACTTTCTGTCAGCCACATGTCCAATGTCCTTGACCTCATTTTCATGGTTCAGTGACTACTTAAAAAAAAAGTTCAGATTTTTTGTAATGTTAAATTTTCTCTTATTATAAGTAAAAGGATAACTATATTTGATGTGTGTACCTTGCAAGGTCCTCGTGCATGTCAGACAGTTTTCACTTGTCCTCAACCTCATTTCATGGATCAGTGAACAAGGTTAAGTTTTGGTGGTCAAGTCCATATCTCAGATACTATTAGCAGTAGGTCTAGTATGTTCGGTGAATGGAAGGACTGTAAGGTGTACATGTCCAACTGGCAGGTGTCATCTGACCTTGACCTCATTTTTATGGTTCAGTGGTTATAGTTAAGTGTTTGTGTTTTGATCTGTTTTTCTTATACTATATGCAATAGATCTACTATATTTGGTGTATGGAATGATTGTAAGATGTACATGTCTAGCTGACAGGTGTCATCTGACCTTGACCTCATTTTCATGGTTCAGTGGTCAAAGTTAAGTTTTTGAGTTTTTTTTTTCTAATACTCATGCAATAGGTCAACTTTATTTGGTGTAAGGAAATATTAAATGATCTGTATGTTAGTCACACAGGTTTTATTTGACCTTGACCTCATTTTCATGGTTCATTGCTAAGTGTTAAGTATTTTTGTTTTGGTCTAATTTTCTTAATTTATAAGCAATAGGGCAACTATATTTGTTGTATGGAAAAATTGTTAGCTGTACATGTCTTCCTGGCATGGTTCATCTACCTTGACCTCATTTGCATGGTTCATTGATCAATGTTTAGTTTTCTTGGTTAATGTTGATTGATGTGACAGTTGTAATAAAGCTTTATATTTAGGACTATCAACATATTATCAACAATAAGTAAAGAAGGCGAGACATATCAGTGTGTGCACTCTTGTTTTATATTAGGGGTCAAATGCCAAAGTCAAGGTCAGAGTGGCCTCATTTTGGTATATGACACACCCCAAGTCAATGGTGCATCTGCATACCAAGTTTGATCAAACCATGGAAGTATTATATTGACAATACTTCCATGATCAAACTAAGTTTAAAGGTACAAAATTTAAGTGCCAGACACAAAGTGGGACAGACATACAGATAACTGACAAGATGATTTTAATACACCCACAACTGTGTTTTAGGTGGTATAAAGTGGGACAGAAGAAACCAATAAATTAAAGCATTAAAATTAAGAATTCTGTCATCTATTGAGAAGGTTTGATAAATTTACAGCTCTGTTTTGTACTCTTCCTCGAATGATACAATTTCTATGCCATCATATCAGCAAACTCATTTATTAATTTCTTTTCCAAAGTCTCATTCATATGTTCGGTCAGAAAGATTTTGTCTTACTCTTCCTGTAATTTCTTTCTTTTGTCGCTACATTTGTTAGGCTCTTTTCCTATTTTTTCAATCAAAGAAGGAAAATGTTCTTTATCAAAAAATAATTTTATTGTACTAATCAACAGTAATTAAAAGTATATAATATTTAACAATGAATATAATAATTATAAGTGAAAAATCATATGGATTTGCTTCTGATTAAAATAAACTTGTAAAACTATAGAGGTGAAATTAATATAAACAACTTCAGTGTTACAACGTTATACAACCTTATGCCCTATTTTGTCAATCAACTTGTGTAACAATTATTACATTTGGCATAAATATAAAAAATAAATCATACATTAATGGTCAAGGGATATACAAGTACCTTGTCCCCTTCCAGTGGGGGATCAAGAAATTTTTATAAGAGGGGGGAACCACTGAATGACCCAAAGGGGGGCCAGCTCCTGTCATGCTTCAGTAATTTCCTATATAATCAACCAAATATTTCCCACAAAAGGGGGGGGGAGGGAATTCATATAAAGTAAACATATTTATTTTTCTTAAAGAACGTAATAATTTTAAAATCTTTATCCATTCTTTATCATCTTTTGTTTGTTAAGGAAGGACCATGATCTCATTGTCAACCGGGGTTAGTTTTTCATCATATGCTGAGAATGTTTGCAAATATTGTCATTATTGATGAATCAATCCCAATTGTCAAAGACTGATAGGTTAATGATAAATTCTGTGTTTTTCATTCTTTTTTCAATGCGAAATATTTTCATTTTTGTATACGGTAGAGGAATATATATTGAAAATATTTTATTTGCAACAATAATATAACAATTGTTACTTTATAAAACGTTTGTGAAAATAACACCAAAATACAATGGTAATTTCTGTCACATTAAAACAATATCAAAGTAAAACTATTGGCAGTAAAAAGTAGATATATTGCAAAAACAATACTAAAAAAAAACCATATACATTAAAAGTCAACTCTATAAAAACATTTATAACAATCCAATATTTCTTATGTTCAATGCAAACAGCAAATAAGAACATCAAACAACATTAACTGTACTAATGATCATGCACCACATGTGCATATCCACAATTGATGCCTATTCAGTGATGCTCAATGCCAAAATACTAAAAAATCCAAAAATTGATATAAAAAAATTGGAAGCCAAAATCTGGATACCAAAGCTTTAAACACTTACCACATGTACTATAAGTTGAAAAAATTGTAAATTTTTAAAAATTTGCTCTGTTTTCATTTATACAAGAATTCAAACTGGACAACTCTCTTAAAATTAAAATTTGCATTTGTTTATAGCATCCACTGTACTCATCATTTCCTTAAACTGTAATAAACACTATTGTAACATACAACAATAGCAATAATACATTAATAAAATATGTAAATTTGTTTAAACTATTACATTTACTACTCCACTAAAGTGGGGACTGTTAATCAAAAAAAAATGCAATGATTTTAATTGCTGCAAAAATTGGGACTTGAAAATGAACATGAATGTACAAAAATTTCTAAACCAAAATGAAAAGTGAATAAAGTCTTCATAAATATATCATCTTCATGTAACACATTCATACAATAATATGATGTAAAGTACACAAATAGACAGAAATACATACTGATACAACCTGTTATAAAATGTGTTCCAAAAGAAATGAAAACTGTTAACCTACATGCTATCAAGAAATTTTTAGAAAAAAAAATATATAGAGTTGACTTACTTGAATGAAAATCAATGTTGAAAATTACATATTCATAAAAGATTTCAGAGATCAATTTTCAAAATATGGATATTGTTTTTAGACTCAGATTTCAACCAATCAAAATACTGGATGGTTTTGTCATTCCTAGTCATCAAATCCTACTGGTCCCTGAGTCTGTACTGATTTGAGACAAGCTTTCACTAGTTTCATTACTTTGAGTGTGTCCTCTTTTGTAACTCTCATTTCACATTTACCTGAAAATAACACAATATTTGTTGAAATGCTGGAAATCATGCATTTTTTTTCTTCAAATATTCAAAACAGTTACTCAAAAAATTGACTAAATGTTGTTATTAATGACCATATTTGTAGAGTTGAAAAAATGTAACAGAAGAAAAACCATCAGGTTTGAAGAGTTTTTTCAATTAATGATTTGTGTCTATTATTTTGTATGTCCTTTATCACAAAGCACACACAAATTTAAGGGTGAATTTTAAAAATATGTCTATATATTTTATGCTAAATTTTCTACTGACTATCAAGTTGAAGGTGACCTTGTACCTGTACAAGAAAATTAGTTGGCATGCCATGACATATATCCAAAAACTCAGAAATACTGAGAGTATCCTTTTACCTTTCAAGAATCACATTGAAATCAGATTTAAACCAGGATTTACACAGGATGCAATCTTTTTTTAATATTCATACCAACAAAAAATGAGTAAATTTCGAGCACAGGGTCTTTAACTTTTATTTCTATAGCTTATTCATTAGCCATGTTTTGATAGTCTTAACAATATTCCTCATGTTTTTATATACATACCTTCCATGATATCAAGAAAATGTTCCAATTCATTGTTATAGGCTTGAGTATATCTGGTAGTAAAATGTGGATGTATTGGACCAGTTAGTGTAGTATTGCCTGTACATGTAGTCAATAAGGAGGTGTTAGGATTTTCTACCTTCAGCATACCATTATCAAACAAAGCCTGTAACAAATACATTGTTTTATGAATTTTATCTATTAGTTTCGGTTTTGGCAAAGTATTTTAAAGTATTTTAAGTGTTTATTTTTACAACCAGAAAAGTAAAACAATTTCTATAGAATCAAATGCTGTTTTGTTTTTTAAAATTTGTATGAATTAATGACCTTCACATTCTGTATGAAACACAAACACACTTATATATTAAGGACAAATTAAGTTTGTAGAACAGTTAAAGATTAAATCCTTATTGAAAATACATTGTAATTTACAGTCTGAATTCATTTAAAAAAAATAATTTCAGAAACTTAGTGTAATGAGTTCTCAACTAAAATTTCAAATTCTCAAGTACAGTTTTTTTCATACATTCCGTGAAATAACTAGGAAATAGCATATTTCATTGAAAAGATGCTAATTTTGAATAATTTTTCAAAGTATTTCTCAATTTTTTAATTGCTTTCATATTTTGCATAAGGTAGCATCTTTTTATAGTACGTATGCTGTGTGTTTTATTTTATATGCTTCTGGCATTAAAATTTGATGTAGATGCTGTTGTTAAAATAATAATGTACTGGCGCATCTTACTATTACTGGGATGCTAGTTTTGCTTATATTTTGTAAAACTATTTTTTTTATTTTTTGGGGATGCTGGATTTCCTATATATTGAAATGCTGGCATCCAGTCATATTGGGATGCTGGCATCCCGTTATTTTGGGATGCTGGCATCCCGTTTTATTGAGATGCTGGCATCCCGTTATTTTGAGATGCTGGCATCCCGTTTTATTGGGATGCTGGAATCCCGTGATATTGGGATGCTGGCATCCCGAAAAAGCTGGATGCTGGCATCCAAAACTGTAGGAGTACAGACATCGCAAAATATCCAAATGCAGTAATCCTTCAAGTTCTGTTTGATATACCGTTGGCCGAATTTCTATAGATGTACTCCAAATGCATAATTTTGTGTAATGCAAAAAATAAAACAACAACAAAAATCCGTTTGTTGTTTCTTCCCAACACTTAATCTAATGACGTCAGGGATATTATGACGTAAGAGGTGGTTTACCATCATGCGTAGAGATTCGTGCAGACACAGTAAACATGAAAAGAAATCAATTCTCAAGAATCACTTATACCGATATAAATATTTTTTGAAAAGTAATTAAAACAGATAACCCTTTTAATATTCTCTTATATATTAGTTTTTCTTATGTTTAATACTGAAAGCGCTTGCACTATTTTTTTACGCTAATTGCGGTAAATCCCACCACATGACGTCATGTAAAAAGAATGTTTAAAATCGGCGAAGTGGACATGGTAGCAAGGGGAAGGACGAAAAACACTTCCTTTGCCAGTATGCCGCAATTTATCATCATTTTGATATAACAAAAACATATTCGCAATAGAACGCTATTCATACAGGTAAGTAGATTTGCTTATATTTTACATGCACTTCGTAGTCCGAGATTTCTCATATTTAGCCATTCATGAACCCCCCCCCCCCCCCCTCATTCATGACATAAGGAATGTTCTACTCAACTCGACAACTGTATCATGTATGTCTGTAATGGTTTCATATATATATTATCGACATTATCAGATGTCGAATTTTTCTATAGGAGACGATTTGACCTATATCCGTCCGAGATTACTCTGGCGTCCTACGCTCATGGGCCTAGCTGCGGAACCGTAGCTCATAGGACCTATGAGCTACGGTTCCGCAGCTATCATGGGCCTAGCTTGTCTTGCAAAACAGTTGTTTGAAGTCCGAGTATTCTCGGACGCATCAGTGACTTGACATGCTTGAATCTTGATACACCAGCCGGATAATATAATTCTGATTACTTCCAGAGAGAAAATTACAGGCACAAATGGTTAGGCAACAATGATTAATGTCAGTCGCCAGATTCTCCCATGTCGTTGGGGAGGGATGCATTTCGATCCGTTTGTGGTAGCAAATGGTGATTCCACAACTTTCTATAAATGAGATTTGGGGGGGTCACTGACTGCCATAACAGAGAGCCCCGATAAAGTCTTCTTTTAATGTTTACCTGTATAATAAACCATTTTTTTTTCACACGAAAAAGGAGGAGGGCTGGATCTAGTCCAAATAATTATCACGTCTGGGACGGATTTTTTTTTTTTTTCTTTCTGGGACGCCTTCCTAGAAAAAAATTAAAATAGCCTTGCCAGACGTCATAATTATTTGGACTAGGCTGGATCCGCCTATGGTAGCGATGAGCCTCCAAGACAGACATAGGGAATACACATATATTCTTTTTATTTTGCCTTATTGAAGTATGTCCTTTTTCATGAAGTTATGAATAGTTTTGACAAAAATATGATCGACATAAACCCCACTGAGACGATTAACCACCATCAATGACATCATTATGACCATGGCCAGTAAAAATATTGGGTCTGCAAAATTGATTTGTTTACCCCTAGACAACCTATAGGAAAACCATTAAAATGCATCACTGGTAAGAGTCTGAGTTCAAGAAAAATAAAGTATGAAAAACTTAATTTAAGATTGATTTTCGGTCTAGAAAATTGAATGTGTTGTTTGCCTCTTTTTGCAAGGGTTTAAAACTAGTTAACTTGTGCCCGTCCGAGATTACTTTGAGTCCTGACTTCCTACGCTCATGGGCCTAGCTTGTCTTGCAAAACAGCCGTTTGAAGTGTGAGCAGTATCTGAGTAATGGTATGATTGCTAATGAGACAACTCTCCATCGGACTGAGACCAAATTATATAGCACTAACATGACTAAGCAGTTTACAATTAAATGTCAGCATATGGCCTCCAACAATGAACAAAATGCATATATCGCTACAAGAGTTTGTGTTCCAGGAGTAGGCTAAAATTAAAAAAAAACACACACCAATTACATCATTATGACATCATACATGAATATTTACTTTTTCCTAGTGTTGTGATATTACAACGAAAAATTATTTTTGATAATCTTTCATATAATTATTATTTCTCTTTTTAGCATTTGTAAAGAGTAAAGAAGTGGCTTCACCTTTCTGGTTACTATTCATGTGTTGTGTATTAATGTATCGCAACACTTTATAGTTATTGGACAGGTTAAACTCAGACGACGAATCATACAAACAGCACCAGATCATTTGTGATTCCAGCTGATTTCAGATTACTAGCAATACATGATAATAGAAAGTTTGAAAGTTCCAGTTCGTGTAACTGAGTTGATTAAATGATTACCAAATATTGAAATATCAAAATACAAAAAAAAAGATACAAGTTTAATTATACCCCCGCTTTAAAAAAGGGGGGTATACTGTTTTACCTCTGTCTGTCCGTCCGTCAGTCCATCCGTCCGTCCGTCAGTCAGTTCGTCCCCTGAATCTTTCGTCACAATTTTCTCAGGAACTACAATACAAGGATATCTGAAATTTGGTTTCAGGGTTTATCTAAGTCAGCTATACCGTGTGATGCGTTTTCAGATTGATCACTTGACAAATTCCTGTTTACCGAACACTTGTATGATTTTACACATGATAGCCAAGTTGAAAATTTTCGTCACATTTTTTTCAGGAACTACAATACAAGGATTTCTGAAATTTGGTTTTAGGATTTATATAAGTCAGCTATATTGTGTGATGCGTTTTCAGATTCATCACTCGACAACTTCCTGTTTACCGAACACTTGCATATTTTTACACTATTTATTTTTTCGTCGCATTTTTCTCAGGAACTACAATACAAGGATTTCTGAAATTTGGTTTCAGGGTTTATCTAAGTCAGCTATACCGTGTGATGCGGTTTCAGATTGATCACTTGACAACTTCCTGTTTACCGAACACTTGTATGATTTTACACATGATAGCCAAGTTGAAAATTTTCGTCACATTTTTCTCAGGAACTACAATATAAGGATTTCTGAAATTTGGTTTTAGGATTTATATAAGTCATCTATACCGTGTGATGCGTTTTCAGATTCATCACTCGACAACTTCCTGTTTACCCAACACTTGCATATTTTTACACTATTTATTTTTTCGTCGCATTTTTCTCAGGAACTACAATACAAGGATTTCTGAAATTTGGTTTCAGGGTTTATCTAAGTCAGCTATACCGTGTGATGCGTTTTCAGATTGATCACTTGACATCTTCCTGTTTACCGAACACTTGTATGATTTTACACATGATAGCCCAGTTGAAAATTTTCGTCACATTTTTCTCAGGAACTACAATACAAGGATTTCTGAAATTTGGGTTTAGGATTTATATAAGTCAGCTATACCGTGTGATGCGTTTTCAGATTCGTCACTCGACAACTTCCCGTTTACCGAACACTTGCATATTTTTACACTATTTATTTTTTCGTCGCATTTTTCTCAGGAACTACAGTACAAGGATTTCTGAAATTTGGTTTCAGGGTTTATCTAAGTCAGCTATACCATGTGATGCGTTTTCAGATTCATCACTCGACAACTTCCTGTTTACCGAACACTTGCATATTTTTACACTATTTATATTATCCACTTGCGGCGGGGATATCATCAGTGAGCAGTAGCTCGCAGTTTCACTTGTTATGATTGTAATAAAAAAAAAAGTTTTGTTAATGAAATGAAAGACTCCAGTACTAAAAGATGCTGACATAATGTACTGACACATTGGAAGATGAATACAGCAAGTCCAGATATACTGACAATATCCAGTACGTACAGATCAAAGACACTGCACCAGTATCGATAATAGATTTTTTTTAAATATTGCATTGTGGTACATGTTTTATGGTATACAGACAATAGTGCGGAAAACAAATCTCCTTTACTTTATACATTAAATGCACCTCATATTTAGCATCTTCATAAAGGTACAGTCTCCAATCTGTTTTGTAGAGTGTATGTCCTGGATGACTTAGTTAATCAGACATTCCAAAGGTTGATGGTTATTGGGCAATTGCATTAAGCTTATTTTCAAAAAAAATATTCTATGAACATTCGAAACATGAGCAGATTTGAAAATTGTAGTCCTGATGTCATATATAAATGTATTGTCTCGAGACCATTATACATGTAGTCAATAAAATGTATACATCATGTCTATCATAATGGTAATCAAAGTCAGAAAAATAACATTAAAATTGGCTTAGTATTGGAAACTTACCGGTAGTACATTGACATAATCTCATAAATATCAAATTGTTAACATCAGCATTCACATGGTAAACTAGCACTTTGCAATTCAGACTCAGTTTGTTGGTCAAGTATACATTTCACACTCTGACCTATGATGTCACATTCTCAATATGCATTAAACTGGCCACTGGACATGAACAAAGACAAAAAATATAATCTTCCCGGCATTCATCAGTAGCATTTTTTTTATGTTTACTTGATTGTTTTAATATGCATTCAACACACATCAAAACCTTAGGAAATTTTCTGGGTGTTATATTGGTGGCTTAATACTAAAATCAATTGATTAGGAAGCAGCATTTAAATTCGTATTTCATAATGAAAAATGGTACATGTCTGCATGGTTGTGATGCCAGAATCCCTATATTTTGGGATATCAGCATCCAGATATATTGGGATGCCAGATTCCCGATATGTTGAGATGCCAGCATCCGTATATTTTGGGATGCCAGCATCCGGAGATTTTGGGATGCCAGCATCCAGATATATTGGGATGCCAGCATCCGGATATTTTGGGATGCCAGCATCCAGATAAATTGGGATGCCAGCATCCGGATATATTGGGATGCCAGCATCCGTATATTTTGGGATGCCAGCATCCAGATATATTGGGATGCCAGCATCCGGAGATTTTGGGATGCCAGCATCCAGATATATTGGGATGCCAGCATCCGGATATTTTGGAATGCCAGCATCCGGATATATTGGGATGCCAGCATCCGGATATTGTGGGATGCCAGCATCCAGATATATTGGGATGTCAGTTTCCGTATATGTTGGGATGCCAGAATCTATAAATAATTGGAAGCCAGCATCCAAACGTTGAAGTATTCAATGGACTTCAATATGAAATTAAAAGAATTACATCAGCATCTATCAAAGGTGGAGATGCAATTTCAATTTTGTTCTTCATTATCCGCAGACACTTTTCTTAAATATGCCATATACAGAAATAAGAAGTGCTTTTTATACAAAACAATTTCACAACTACAAAAGTTATTAATATAATTGAGAGAGCATCCATAATCTTTGAGAACCAATAAAATCTATAATGCAGCATCTACTATTCATAGAAATAAATGAATCAGTATGATTTTTGGTAAAATGAGCATATGTTGATACTAAAACAAATGCAATATAGTAGAAATATTCCAAATATGGAACATGGCCGTAACATTTTCTCTGGACATTGAAATATTTAGTAGAATATAACATAATTTTACCTTAAAAGTTCAAAAATTGTCAAAAAATTCTCTTTTAGCATATGAGAATTACAAATTTTAGTTGAGAACTCATTGTGTTTACCTCAAGTCTTTGGTCATAACCATAGCCTGATACTCTGCCATTCTCCAGACATGCTATCACACCATTCTTATACTTAATAGTCACTATAACTTGGTCCATATCGTTACATTTACCAATCTCTGGATCAAAAGCATTCCCTTGTACATATACTGTCTCAGGAATGGACCCAGACAACCATAATGATAGGTCAAGGTCATGGATTGTTGAATCATTCAAAATTCCAGCTGTAAATTTTTAAAAATACAAGTCTTAATATATTACTGCAGCAGAATAATATCATCAGCTATAATTTCACAATAAAACAAATACCAGTAGAAACAGAAATAAATAACTATGGGATTCCATATGTAGATTTTCAAATACTTGTCCTATTGGTCTTATGTGAATAGTTGTCACACTGGAAATTATTGCATGTCATTAATTTTATATCAATAATTGCAATTTATATCTTAAAGTATAACCTTTCTAATTTATTGATCTCATTCATAAACAAAAAGGTGCTTATATGAATCTGCTATTCATATGATCTTTATTGATGTGCTCCATAATCAATTTACAATTGTGGATACATATAACAAAATATAACAATTACATGTTGTTGTGTACTAAAAGCCTATATATTTTATGAGAAACAAGAATGTGTCCAAAATACACAGATGCCCCACTCGCACTATCATTTTCCATGTTCAATGGACCATGAAATTGGATAAAAAATATAATAAGGCATTAAAATTAGAAAGATACTATCATAGGGAACATGTGTACTAAGATTCAAGTTGATTGGACTTCAACTTCATCAAAAACTACCTTGACCAAAAACTTTAACCTGAAACATGCACTTTCATTTTCTATGTTCAGTGGACCGTGAAATTGGGGTCAAAATTTTAATTTGGCTTTAAAATTAGAAAGATCTTATCATAAGGAACATGTGTACTAAGTTTCAAGTTGATTAGACTTCAACTTCATCAAAAACTACCTTGACCAAAAACTTTAACCTGAAGTGGGACAGATGGACGAACGAACGAACAGACGGACGGACGAATGAACAGACAGACAGACTGACGCACAGACCAGAAAACATAATGCCCCTCTACTATCGTAGGTGGGGCATTAAAAATATTAATTATCAACAAACAAAACACAATATTGCTGTTGACTGTCATGCTTAAATGTCCTATGAAACACCCTCTGAGTTGGTTGGAATAAGATTTTTGTTTTTATCAGGAATATAAGCATCTGAACAATAACCCAGCCATTTAGATATAAACTGTTAGTATTAATTTCAATGAAATATACCTCTTTACTTGTAGAGGAAATGTCATTCTCACCCGATGTTTTTATATATGATATTGGTGGAGCTTCTAGATCTCTGCTTGTTGTTTTTATCAAACGTAGATTTCCAAGCTTTTTCTCTTGAATCTGAGAGTAAACCTGATAAAAATCAGGATCAAACCTCCTGCAAAAATATAAAACAATGAAATTTTTATATCAATGTACTGTTTATGCAATGTGCCTACCATTAGGAATAATTTAATATAGGGTGGTGGTCGTAAAAAATACATGGTTAGTTACTATATGGTGTTAGTAAGGAGTTACTTCCCTTTTAAAACAAAAAAGATGGCACATCCCTTTATAAAAACAACACAGTTTTTATGAAAAATATAAAAGTTTTCAACAGACGAAGAAATTGGTGATGGAAATAAACTCATAAAACACATTCAAAGTTAAGAACTTGTTATTGGCATTAAGGAGTTACTTCCCTTTAAAAAAAAAATCAAAATCTGAAAGGTTTCAACAAATGAATAATTGATACATGTAATGGAGGATTTAAATAAATTCATAAAACAAATTTAAAGCTAACAAATTGTCATTGTTTGCATTTGGCTCTTTTTTATACAGACAAATGGAAGTAGGTTCTTACTACTATAAAGTATTGAAGACTCGATCACTTTGATAGACCGCTTGTCTAAATACCACTTGTGATGATAGTCAGTACGATAAATTTGTTACAGAGTGTGCTAGTGACCTAATACAATATATGGGATGAGTAACTCCATATGGGGTGAGAGCAATGCATGTAACTAATAATATACTTACTGATCAATTCATTCTAGGAGAAAAAAAACTGTAAAAAAACTGAGTTTTTTAAGCCATGTCCTTCAGGTAAAATCCCTCAGGCTTTTTTTGGTAGAGTTCTAATCATTTTCTGAGAGAAATTTTGTTTCCATACTTTCGATGTATTCTTCATTACCTTTTGAAAATGACAAAATTTATGAAAATTATGTGTTTCTTAATTTTATCGGCACAAAATCCATAAGCAATTACAATATCACAATTACAGTTTCCCACAGTAATCGGAGTAAAAAACGTACCTGTGTAGAGCATTGAACAATGGTTTGTTTTTAGAAGCTGCCACATTGTAACAATCTTCTGTAGTTTTTATGTTATCTGTAATTGGTTTCTCACAAAATACTGCCTTGTCTGAAATAATTATTAATAGTTATTCATTAAGGTAGATTGATGGTATACCGCCATCTTGGATTGTACAATCACAGTAAAAAATCGGTCTAGTTATTTGCCTAAATCTGCAAATTTGGAGAAAGATTTGCAATTAAATAGTTAGACTGTTTTTCTATATAAAGAAAACTTGTTAATTAATTGTATTAAACAAAATATTTTTACAAATATCACTTTTCAAATGAGCCATTTAAGGGGAGATGACTCTTTTAGTACAAAATTTATACTGGGCTAATAGGGATTTTTTTTTTTTACTTGTAGCAAGGAAACAAGTCGGTGACACCATGTTTCTTTTAATTTTCTTAAAACATATTATGAAACCTACCTTCACACAATTTATTTCAAAATTCTATCTCATAGATTTTTTTTATGCACACTTATGTGTTTTTTCATGAACGAACTAACCAAATTTTGGCAAATTTCAACGACTCATAGCTTGAAAAATAGCACAGTGATCCATACTTTTTATTGAATTTTTAAAAAAGCATAGTCAAATCTTCATTTGGGCAAACTATAAGAAAATTCTGTCTCAAAAAATATATACTTAGGATCTACCTTGAATAGAGTTAGTTTCACTTGATATACATATCAATAAATTACTTAGGAATTGGTTCATTAGAAGACAAGCTTATTTGAAAACATCTCTATTACTTGAACTATAAAAGTCATTCTTCTTTGGATTTTGAAATTAAAGCAGTTTTTTGTTGGCATCTGAAAACATTTGATAAAAGTTTATATGCGTCCATTTGGCAATCCTTTTCTTAATGTAAGACAGAAAATAAATACTTACTTGCATTTAAAGAATCTTTGATAATAGCTTCATGTGTGGTAGTTGGAGAACATATCAACACTGCTTTCACACTGAAATAAATCATAGTTGATTATTATTATTGATTATCGCTTGCTGAATTTTCCAGTGGCAAATAGCTCATAAAAATATTCAGGCCTACAACAAATTTAACAACAAATCAGTTAAAAGAAAAAATTCTGAAAAGTGGGTCAGAAGTATGGATTGCTTCTACAAAAATGTGGTGCATACATTAGTGTTATAACATTTATGAACCACACATAAGTTGTAATATGAATTCTTTAATGTGCAGAATTTAAAGCACTGCATATATTACAAACTTCTGTCTATATATGATCTGTTTGAATGTTTCATTTCAGACAACAGACTGTTCCAAACAAATCACTATTATATACCACTAAGAGCATAAGGTATCACATCTGTGGCCAAGTTAAGAAATAAATATGGAAATCAGATTAAAAATCTGATAATCTGTACATACAAGTTTGTAGAGTATAATAATATGGTAAACTATTTCTTACTTTGAATCATTATAAACAGCCTCTAAATTGTCTGGTGTAGTACATTTAGCTGACAGATTGTGGTCTTTAACAAATTTCTCAGCATCTTCCAACTTGTTTCTTATGATCCAGTTAACTGTAGCTCTGGGTGAAAGCATAATGTTCTTCATATGGGCCAATCCTGAAACATATTTTTGATAAAGATTTTATTGCAATCATTGCCATTTTAGTTGCTCTGTTTTTCTGATTCCTACATACAACTTAATTTTTATCTATAATGTCACATGCAATTTGTTTATAAATGCCTTATTTTCAAACAAGAGGCTCCAGGGGATTGGAATATCTGATATGGTGCATGAATATTCATTGATAAGTTACTACAGTGTACATGTACCAGTTTCTGTTTCTGTTCACTTGTAAACTCTTTTTTTATAATCTGATTGCTTCTCAAAATTTTCTGTTCTTGGTAATAATTAAATCATATAATTAAACAGTGGATCAGTTCAAATCAGAAAAGATAACTTTCCTAAGTTATCTTTTCAGATTTACAGATGTAAAAAGTTGGAATATTCTTTGCAAGAAGACTTTGAATTTAAAATCATTACCTATGGTTTGATGTGGCATGGGTATTCCAATTCAATGTAATAGACAATTGGCATTTTTTGCAAATATTTGAGTTTGGAATAATTTTGAATTCTGGAAAATTGATTAGAAATGTATGATGAAAACTAACCCAACTAAATTGAGTCAGCCATGCATACTTTCACTATCATTTCAGTATGAACTAACTACATGTAACCCTCTGTAGCCATGTCTACATGGCTAACCTATCTAGTTGGGTTAGTTTTCATCATAAATTTCTCATAAATTTTCCAGAATTCAAAACTATTCCAGATTCAAATATTTCCTCATTTGTCAAATGTTTGAAATGATTACGACTTTTTGTGAAATGGGTCTATCATGTCTATTCTAAATCATGACAAGTTGCAGATCAAGTTCTAATTTTGTTCCGGTCTGGTGATTTTTTGCAGAGTTATGGTGCCAGGACTCCGAAAATTCACTAAAATAATTACTTTTAAACACTTTTTTGGTCGTGCTTGAAGATATTCATTTGATAATGGGAAGGGTTTGGGCAAACCAAAATATTCTTAAGTGTGGCCTCAGATACCACTATTCATATAGGAATTAGTCAAGGTTTAAACAGGTGAGAAATAAACAAGTGAGAAATTTATATAACTCTTAAAATACATACCCATATTGCCAAGCCCAAATAAGGCAAATCCTACTCTGTGGCTCATAGTGTACTTTATAATGCTGAAAAGTAAAATGTCATGTAAGTGGTTACTTGAGTGTGCTTTTTCTGCTTATAATGTGATTTTTTTATTATTTTATTATAACCTCAATTTACATGATTTATAAATAAGGAAATGTGGAATGATCATGATGATTGCAAATGAAACAAATATCCACCAGAGATCAAATGACATGCAAACATTTATAAATTATTACCAATGTTACATGTATTTCAACTGATTGGGCGGAGCTTACTTTTTCATAAGAATAAGGACAGTCTATTGAAGATGTGTGTGATAAGGATGATGACCAATATGTTTATAATTGATAATCAGTGTCACCAAACGGATATACATGTACAAATGAACTGAGTGTATGATATGGGATGAATAACTTGACACTTCATTAATGAGTTTTTTCCGGACACAACGTCTATATATCGACTGGTCTTAAAAAAGCAAACCAGTTAAACCCTGCAAAGTCAAGTGAAATAAATCAAGTTATACTATACTTCATTAAATTCATTTTAACAAAATGAGTAAACCCATACCATTTAGTAAGCTATTAAAGATCTATGTGTAATAAGTAGTGAAACAATTTAAAACAAGACAACCCAGTGGCCTGATTTGTTCAACAATAATAACAGAAAGACATGAATGTTGCAGACATTAATCACTGACAACCACCTAAAGAATGAGGCAAGGCTAAACATATAAAAAAGAAGATGTGGTATGACTGCCAATGAGACAACTATCCACAAAAGACCAAAATGACACAAACATTAACAATTATAGGTCACCTTACGGCCTTTCATGTTTGTTAATACTGGACCCTTCATTAAACATAGTGTTGAAACAGCACAACATATTAATAATTGTTTAAACTAATCAGAAATGTCTTGTCTTCCAGATCTTCAAAGATTGACACAAAAACAACAGAAAAAACTGAAAGACAAAAAGTAATTACCAATAAGAACTTTACTGGCAGTTTAACAAAATACTGAATATATGTTAAAAACCAATTACAACTTATAAATTTATAAATGTCTTCCCTCTTAACTAGGCCTTTGCTTCAAATCATAAATGCTTGTTTATG
Source organism: Mytilus edulis (assembly GCA_019925275.1). NCBI lineage: Eukaryota > Metazoa > Mollusca > Bivalvia > Mytilida > Mytilidae > Mytilus > Mytilus edulis. The sequence goes on from CM034350.1 coordinate 62,737,330, forward strand.
TGCTTTAAAGTGCTTTTGGTTGATGTGCTGTTTTATTTCATTACCATTCTTATGTGCACTTATTTTGATTGTTAACATTAATTACTTAATGCAATTTTTTTAGAGGATAAAATAATCAACTGATTTTGAGGAATCACCTTGAATAATGTTTCAAAAATAATGGCTATGTTTAATGTTTAAGACCTTTGATGAACTTGATGAATCACAATAAGTATATTTTGACTAATCACAGAAACTTGGGACCCCCTCTTACCACAATGATTTACCTTTACCAGATAATCATGTCTCAGAGGCAGATTAATGGTGTTAGTGGGGGGAAAAATTGGTTGGTTATTTAGGTAATGAGCAGAAAGAGCCCCTAGTATGGAAGTCAGTGAGTCCCCCCTCCCCATTTAATAGATTTTTTTGGATCTGCCACTGTCTTCTGACAAGAGTGTTTTATATTACCATTATTAAGCCCCACATAAAAGGAACAGTCTCAATGTAAATACAAAGGAGACTATAAGTTATATGGTTTGCTACTGACCCCCTACTATAAGTTATATGGTCCGCTACTGACCCCCTACGGATCCATAGAGGGTTAGTAAAATCCATAGGGGGTGAGGCCGGAGGCCGAGTCCCCTATGGATTTTATTCACCCTCTATGTATCCGTAGGGGGTCAGTAGGTAACCGTATAACGAATTTATCGCACGCTAAACTTTTCCTGCTGCGTTTTGTTGTAAAATAAACAACGAAACACAACAACATTAATAGATGCATCACCATTACCTCGTCACGAACCACCTATGAAACTTACTAACCCCCTACGGTCTCATAGGGGGTCACCACGTGATGGCGTTAAACCAATCACAACGTGATAATTTACCCGTGGTGCGATAAAGATCCATAGAGGGTTAGTAAAATCCATAGGGGGTATTCCAAAAAAGGGGGGTCCATGCCCCAAAAACCTGTGCCTTTTTCATGGTGTCAGACCACAGGCACTTGTTTCTGTCAATATGGGGTTTACTATCCATACCAGTACAAAAAAAACACCTTGTGTTTTTTTTTGTACTGAAGGTGTTTTTTTTGTACTGGTATGGATAGTAAACCCCATATTGACAGAAACAAGTGCCTGTGACTGGTTATGGATAGTAAACCCCATATTGACAGAAACAAGTGCCTGTGTGTCAGACAGAGTGCAGTGGTTTACAGATCAAATGCGTTCTCCATTATCCCTTACTTCTTTTATACTTGACCAGACATAATTCATTTTTATTTCCTAATAAGAAAATAGTTTTACCTATCTATGACACTTAAAATCTATCACATAGACTTGTAAAGACTACTTTATAAATGTGGTCTCTTGTCTTATCAGTTTGGAATTCCGGATCCGTGTCTAATTTTAGAGTATATTTATAGTTTCCGGTTTTGGTCACCAAGAAAAACAGTCACATTTATTTTTAACTTTTTTAATATAACCAGTCTAGTTACCGTTGTTTTAACATTAATTGTTAAGATCTGCCAAAAGAATGGCTAATCCAGAGTAGTAAGTAAAGATTGACACATAAAATTTGACAGAATGTCGATTTTAACCATGTTAACCCTCCTTATTTAAAAAAAAAACAGTATACATTTTCTGATGGAGTGGTAGGTGTGGTCTGTTTTTGAGCTGTCTGTGTTTATTTTGATATGATGCAGCCTTACTGTGATAGGGGACGAAGTCCTTATCAATTATTCTTAAAAAGAAAATATCCTGTTGGTTGTTTTTTTCATGACTGACGAGTGACGTACATGTATTGTGTTTCTTCCTATATTTTATATATGAGACTGAAAAAAGGGAAGTAGATTTCTGGGCAAATGCGGGAAAATAAAAAAAAGTAAGAAAATATAAAGTTTACGATTTTGAGTTCATAAGTAGTGTACATTTGAAATTATTTTAAAAATTTTACTGATTTTTCTACTGTAATATCCTTTATAGTTTGTAAGCGGACAGATAATAATCATTTATCATTTAGGGTTTTTTAATTTCAAAATTATTCAATATTTTGTTGGAAAAATAAACACAGTGCCACATGACTCAAATACTTTACACAAATAAACTAACTATATATACAAATAACTTGCAAGTTTAACTGAAATATTGATCAGATTTATCATTCTTATTTAGTATACTACATAATGTATGAATAATAAGATGTTGTATGATTGACAATGAGACCACTCTCAACAACAGAACACCATATAGCCACAAAACATAGAACTACTTAAGTAAAATAAATCACAAAGATATACAATGTACCACTGGGACTGTTATGCAAATATAAGGCAGGCATTACCTGTGAATGGGGACCTTGAGTCTGTATAATTATTGATTATTGATGTTGAAAAAAAGAAACTGAATTACCGTAACGTTTCCGATATTGGTTCTGTTGTTAGGGATTTAGTTGTAATGTTATTTAAGTTATAACGTCATTCAATGCAAACAAAGAAACGCTGTGATCAGGTAACGTTTTTTTCATATCAAACAATCATTAAAAATGATTCATTGGGTGTTGAATTCCTTCCTATATTTCATAATTTGTTGAAATGTTGACAAATATTCATTTTATTCAAAGTCTCATGCAAACAAGTCTGGAAAAGGAAGTAGATTTGAAAAAAGAGTTAACGATTTTGAATTCATTAGTAAAAAAAAAAAGAAGAAATTTTCTTGAAATTTTTTACTTTTAATTTTTTTATTAATTTTTCTACCATATAAGTATAATAGTCCATGGTACCACAGAAATCAATAATGTTAAACTGAATTAACAAGAATGTGTCCCAAGTACACGGATGCCCCATCCGCATTATCATTTTCTATGTTCAGTGGACAGTAGATAAAAAATATAATTTTGCATTAGAATTAGAAAGATCATATCATAAGGAACATGTACATGTATACTAAGTTTGAAGTTGATTGGAGATTCAACTTCAACAAAAACTACCTCGACCAAAAACTTTAACCAAAATTTTAACTGGACGCAGGACGAACGGACACACAGACCAGAAACATTATGCCCATAAATGGCCAAAATAGGGCATAAAAATAATATTGTTACATCCCTCATTAAAGAAGCCTGTATATAAGTGGTATTTAAAATAAAAGATTATCAAAATGAAGTCTTATGCCACAAGATCAACTTGTAAGCCCATTCAACTGCAAGTCTTCTGGTCTTTGTTTGCTGCTGTAATACAATGTATATATATAATTCTTTATTTTGCAGTGATTTCCTGTTTAAAATGGTTCTTGTTGGAGATGATGGTGTTGGAAAATCATGCTTAATGAGTAGCTTTGCTGTGAGTAAGTCTAGGAAATATCAAGATCATTATAAAAATGAATGATTTGGTATGATTATCAATGCAACAACTATCCGCCTAAGTAAAAATGAAGTGGATACAAGATTATAGGCCACCATACTACCTTCAGCTTTAAAAGATTTTAAACAAAACCATTGAGGAAACTATAATTACACCCTAATTTATAATAAAAAAATTAAAAAAAATATATGACAGTTCTGAGCTGCAACAACTAATGAACTACAGTCTCTTGACTGAGGACAAACACTTATAGAATGTGGCTGGGTTAAAAAAAAAATTGAGCATGCCACCCTTCCGTAACCAGGGACAGACTGTTACAGGGTGAAACATCACAAATTAAATACAAACTAAAAAAAAATTGCAATTTAATTGGTTTAACACAAAAGATCAGTACAAATCAAGCCATGTCTTTTTTTCACAGTTTTTAAAATTATTGAAGCTGGAGATGTATTTGCTAATTTTTTTTATCTTCACAAATTTCACATTTAGACAAATAATAGATTTTCAAAAATACATTATACATTCTGAATATCTTAATTAATGATGTTATTATTATATGTCTCTTTGTTCCTAGTACATAACCAAATCTGTAAAAATTTGATGTTATAGAATTTATTTTTCTACAATTAACCAATTCCTGTACCACAGGGATATACACTATTTCCATTTTTTTCAGGAGGGAAAACAATACATGCATACTGCCAACTATATACCTACAATTGGAGTAGATTTTGTAAGTAATACATGTACATGAAATATCAATTGGCATTGTTGACAGATTTTATACAAAGTGTCATAAAAAATCAGTTGTAAACTTTGATTTCTTAAAAACTAGTAAAGTTAACTATTTTGTAAATTTTTTATTATTTAGAAATTTCAGTCTTAATGTTTTAAAAATCTTGAAATTGATCAGTGTTGAATTGTATATATAGTTATCAAAGGTACCAGGATTATAATTTAGTATGCAAGAAAATATGCACCATAAAAATTGAATAGTTATTTATTAAATATCCTTTTTTATTGCATAGCAAAATAATATTTCCCACAGAAAGTAACCAAAAATAAATCTTCAAAACTCATGATATCATCAACGACAAAATCTTAGTTTAAAACAATTTCTACTTTTATTCACAAGCTTGTGCAAGCTTGTGCACTGTAAAATTCTACTCGGAACAATATTCCCTAATATTCATGCAATAACCCTATAATATCTCATTACTTATATTATTCAATTCCAGAAAATACGCACCATAAACGTAGAAGGAAGAGTTATTAAGTTGCAGCTTGTAAGTATAAACAATAGTCTAGACCAAATAACATGTTTTATTGTTATCATCTCTCAATCTTCCACAATTTTATTTCTGTGCGCTTTAATCTCTACTAGAAGATTTTGCTCATTATTGAAGGTTGTGCGGTGACCTGTAGTTTTTTTTATTTTTGTACCATTTGATCTTTCTTGAAGACTTGTCTAATTTGCAATTATACCACATCTTCTTTTATTATATACATAACTGAATCACAACAGTGTTTGAATAATGAAGTCACAATCAAATTTCACCAAGCAGAATGAAAATGCCTTATAGAACAAAATCAAGTACAAATTTAGTCCTTGGTTAATACAAACACAGTGATCATATTTAATTGAAAGTCTAAATCTTTCTAATAGTTTTCAGTAACAAACAAACAAATATTAATTAACAGGATAAAAACTGCATATACACAATACTTAGCTTCAAATATTTAAATTCAAGTTGAAGAGAATTTAATTTCAGACTTCATATATAAGTTTTAATGAATTGTTTTGACAGTGGGACACTGCAGGTGCTGAAAGATTTAGAAGTATAACCACAAGTTATTACAGAGGAGCTAATGGTGTAGCTATAATCTATGACATAACAAATCAGGTTTGTACATTATGTTTATTCTTTATGATTATATTTATTTTTATGTCCCATTTATGGGCATTGTGTTTTCTGGTCTGTGCCTCCGTTTGTCGTTGTACCATCTGTCTGTTCCACTTCAGGTTTAAGTTTTTTGGTTGAGGTAGTTTTTGATGAAGTTGGAGTCTAATAAACTTGAAACTTAGTACACTGTAACACATGTTCCCTATGATATGATTTTTCTAATTTTAATGCCAAATTAGGGGTTTTACCCCCATTTCATGGTCCAATGAACATAGAAAGTGATAGTGCAGATGGGGCATCTATGTACTATGGATTCATTCTTGTTATAGATGACTTTTATAGTATTTTCTTCTTTTTGTAGAAATCTTTTGATAATGTGCCAAAGTGGGTCAAAGAAGTTGAGAGCTATGCTAATCCAAATAGCAAAACAATACTGATAGGAAACAAAGGAGATTTGGAAATGGAGAGATTAGTAGATTATAGTACAGGAAAAGTAAGTAAAGTCGTTAGTCAAACAAATTGATCAAGTTAGAAAGTTTGAAATGAATTATTGATTATAAATAATCAATTTAAGGCAAAGTATACAGAATTTTGAAAATATTTCAGATTTTTATTATTTTTATGCCCCTGCTGTAGCGGAGGGGACATTAAGTTTTACCCTTGTTCATCTGTCTGTACGTCAGTACAACCACAAATTGGTTTCCGTTCTCTAAATTTAGTTTGCCTCAACCAAATGTTTTAAGACTGACACACAATGCTTATTACCACAAAATACAGGTCAAGTTTGAATTTTGTTTGCATCACTTTAACATTCAAGAGTAATGCCTTTTTACAAAAGTAAGAATTGCTGTTCTGAAAATATAAATTATGTCATTCTTAAAATCTTCTCGAAAATTGGAGTTATCTTTCGTTGTCCAGAATGGTAGTTGAATCAACTATAACCAATGCTTTATGCAATGCAAAATTCAATATATCTGACTGATAAATTAAAACTATCTTTACCATTCAGTTCTTACAAGCACTTTGATTACCTTTGAAGTTTCTCAGGTTATGCCCCTTTACAAATGGAAAAATTGCAGAATTTTTTTTGTTTCCACTCCCTTACGTAAGTTTGTCTCCACTTGATTTAATGAAATGTATATATAATGCTTTTTACCACTTAGGCCATAATAAATAATAGGTTTCTTTGCCCAAACGCTACCTACCCAGAAAAAAGCTGCCTACTCAAATTCTTTTATTGTCCTGATTTGAAGAAGTTTTTTTTTTAATCAAATAGGCATGAAGACTAATAAACATCTGATACTTCAATTTCTTTTTTGGAAAAAAAAAAGAAAATGCCTACCTACCTACCCACTGTCCCAACCTTGGGTAGGGTTTGGGCAAACCAAAATATTTTTAAGTGTGGCCTTAAAGCCGTTGAAGTTCAAATTTTGGCAGCTTCACTTTTACAGTTCTTAAATTATGTCCCCTAATAATGTTATATGCCATTAGGGGCATCATCTGTGTCCCTATGGACACATTCCTCATTTATTTTTAAACTGCAAGTAAACTCTAATACTTGTATATCATTAAACTTGAAATATTTTTGATACAATAAAATCTTACTTAGAATAGAAATTTGCAAACAGTTTCATTTTTTTTTCGGTTTTCCACATTAATTCAATATATTCAAAACATTATTTAGAGACCTTTTCAATTGATTGCACTTGTGAAATAATTAATGCTACATATATCAATTATGACAATCATGTCCAGTGCAAGGAGTTTTGAATACATAAAAATCAAAGTCTAAAATATTGCCTAATTATGTATACTTTCCCAAAAAGGAAAAATATTCTCTCTGTAAAATTCATGAATGATTGTATTAAATTTGTATTAACTTCTTTTCTGTTATGAACTTGTGACCTCATTGAAACAAAATGAACTTATATTTCAGAAATTTGCAGATTCTGTAGGTTTATCATTTGCTGAAACAAGTGCAAAGACATCCAAAAATGTAGAGCAGGCATTTTTGACTTTGGTATCAGATATAAAAAATAAATCAGCATTAGATGGGGTCAGTGCCCCCTGCAAACTGAATGCCTCGGACATAGGAGGTAGGTTTAAAATGTGCTTATCCTCTAAACGGACATCTTCACAAGCCAAGGGTTACCATCCACTCAGTTTAGACAACAATTTTGATAACAATGTTGTGCCCTCTATCGGTCGACTAAAAACACACCCATTCTGAATACACTATTCTTGACCAATGGTGGCACTTAAACTCTCTTCAGTGTAGATGTGAAAACACAGTGGCACCTAGAGTCTACAAACCTTGTGAAGCAGGAAACGAAAATATATGTTGACATTCCAATATTTGTGCAAGAAACATACACAGGAACTTCTATAATTTGATTAAAAACATTTAAATGTCACTTAATATTGTCAAATGTTTTTATTATTTGGGGTAATGATTTGGGTTTTTAATAATAAAATAAGTTACCCAGAGGCAATCAAAATCATGATGAGATATGCATGTAGAGAGATAACATACATTTTTTTAAATACTGCTGAGTTCAATGGAACACATTAACCACATACTCCTAAAAACCGATAAAGAACATTGCAGCCAAAAGAAAGGTGAAAAAAAGTCCATAAACATAAGCACAGAACTTTTTTTAAAAATGATTGAGGAACAAGAATCCACCATTTATCTATACTGAAATAAGTGCTGAAGAAAAGTTAACAGTGAGATATCAGATAAATATAATTAAGACAACAACCTTTCAATGAGTGATTACAAAACAAACATTAAGAGGCTACTTATTAATAATAAAATGTTTACATCTGCAACCATATGGTGGTTCATTTTTACAAATTTTGAAATTGAAGTTGGGCAATCATTTTGTATAACTTACTTTATATTTTAAGATTCAAATAGCAGCGCATCAGCTGGGCAAGAAGATGAAGTCAGTACTGCATGTGATTATGACACACTTGGTAAGTTTTTGCTTCAATAGGAAATGCTAAAATAAATAAATGTTCTTGCCTTCTTAGACTACCTGGCAGTTTGGAGAAAAAGAATCATGTTATGTTTTTTTCTTCTTCTTAAAACTGCACATGTAAACAATAGAATTGATTATTTTTCTAAAAGAAATCAGTATTAATGACTGCATCATATTCTTCCCAAGACAACATCACAAGAATGCATGTAGGAAAACAAAAGACAGTTATATAACTCTTCAATTCATAGTTGTTGCATAAACCAATAAGTATAAGAATTGATTGCTTCTTTTTGTGCTTTTTTTAGTGTTCTAAAAGCATTGATCATACACACATTTTTTAATATCCAGTTTTAAAATATTTAGAACCATTTTTACCTCAGGAATAGATTACCTAATTGTATTTGGCAAGACTTTTAGGAACTTTGGTCATCAATGCTCTTCTACTCTGTACGCTTATTGGCCTTTTAAAATTATTTGGATTTGAGCGTCACTGATGAGACTTCTGTAAACAAAACACGCATCTGGCTTAAATACAAAATTTAATCCTGGTATGAGTTTATATTCAATTTGTTCATGTACCAAAAATTTAACAAGGTAATGAGCAACAGCTTAAAAGGGAGTATTCTTAATCAATATGTTTTTTTATTCAGTTAAAGCACTATAATTACTAATTTTCATTTTGAATTTTATTTCTCTAGAAGAAGAAATTTCTGCTGGAAGGATATTTCGTGGAAAGGATATGTACAAGAAACTACTTTCTATGAAGAAATCAGAACTTTCAACATACTTGGACTCAAAGTCAAAAATAGTTGGAAATATTTCAAAGAGTGGCAAAGTATCTACACAAACAGAAAATGACATGCGTGTACTTGCCATTATGGTTCATTCTGTTGAATGCAGTGGCTTATAATTTTTGGTGTATAAAAGCACTTCATTTAAAGAACTATTTATAATAGAAATAGAGATGGAAATTGGGAATGTGTCAAAGAGACAAAAACCCGACCACAGAGCAAACACCAGCTGAAGGCCACCAATGGGTCTTCAAGTTAGTGAGAAACTTCTGCACCTGGAGGAATCCTTCAGCTGGCCCTTTAACAAATATGTATACTATTTCAGTGATAGACGTCTGGATGTACTTAAGTGAGGTTTTGGAATTTGTGTCAAATGTTGGGACCCCTTGTTTTTTCATACAATTCAATGTAAAATATTTAGCCCCATATCACCCATTTATTTTTTCATATAAGACATAATAGCTCATGAAAGGTCATTTACTAAAATTTAAGAAGGTTCTTGATTTTCTTTCTTTAGAGACCCAATATAACCAATGCAAATATAAGGTAAAAGTCTGAGTCAGCCTTTTCCCGCCATATTTTAAATCTCAATTATCTCAAAAAGGAGGTCGATGACCTATCAATATTTTTAGCTTATTTTTATCCTTAATTGATACTCTACCAGCTTAAAGTATCAATTTATACTTCTCAGTTTATTAATTTTTACCTTATCTCACCTAAATACATCCTTAACTTATAAATTTAGTTTTTAAATGTGGTGTTTTAAGTATCTGTTTTCACTTCAAAGGGTAGTGCAATCACATGCAATAAATATGCATTGCTTTAAATAAAAAACATTATTTGTTTACATATAGAGATCTACACAAATGATTTATTTAATTTTAATGTGATTACTATGGTAATGATTGAAATTCAAAAATTGTTTGGGTGTTTTTAACTTTCTGAAATTTAATTTTTGCTTTTTCTTGCTTTTTCTAAATTTAAATACCTGAGATTAAGAAATGAGATTGAAATGCAAAATCAAGTGTTAGTAATTTGTTTCCTTTCACATATTTTACATTGATTAAACTATCTTAATTATATTTGAATTTATACAGTTTCACAAATTTCATATGAGGTGTATTATATAAATACTGATAGCAACATTACTATTGGGCATAGTAATTTTTCATAAAAAAAATTATGTAAAGTGATCAAACTCAGGTATACATCTCATTGATATATATGACAAATTTTATTTTCAAATATTTTGTAAAAAAAGATGATCTGTGATTATAATATTGAGTATTTTTGATATTTTGATATTTTTTATGTTTGTTTTATCTAACATGTCTAAAGGCTGTGATATTAATTATCTAATAGACAACTTTCGAGTTCGATGCATTTCCGTCAAAAACTCTAGTTTTAGTGAACGTCATTTGTGCATTTAGGGGCGTCGTCACTTCCGTTCCAATTTTGATTGAGTGGTTGGAAAACTATAATTCTATATTGTACGAATTATTCGGCAAATTGAATTCTCAAAATTGACAATCAGCATTGCTGTCATTAGGGAATTGTCATTAAGTACTTACAGAACAACCATTATTTCTAGTTTATCCTGCACAATGACAATCACTGAGATGCTTGATGAACGTAAATAGTGCAGGGATACAGGCGACCCCCTCTATCTGGTAAATGACGTCATAAAGGCGCGTATAATTGACGAGTTTTTTCCGGTGACGGATGAACTCGAAAGTGGTCTATTGCATTCAGTTTATTTATATTTTGTATTTATATCAACAATGTTTATATTTTATCCTTTATTGTTTGTAAAGGTCACATGTTACAAAGTCTTTTTTTTTTGCTTTAAGTATAAAAAGACCTATATCATTTAATATATAAATCATGGTAACAAACTCCTTGGTAACACAGATATGTATGTTGTTACCTTTTTGTCATTTGTTTTTCTAATTTTATGCTTATTTTATAGTATAATATAATAAAATAATTCTGTTATTTAAACTCCTACTCCTGCCTGCCCCATTGTTTTGCTGTTGCTTCTATTTCCTTTTTTATTGGGAAATATTGCTTTAAAATTCCTTTCAATTAAATTGCAATTCTTCAAAAATAAAAAATAAATTGAAAAACAATTGCTTCCATCCCCTTTTTAGCTCACCTGGCCTAAAAGGCCAAGTGAGCTTTTCCCATCACTAGGCGTTCGGCGTCCCGTGTCGTCGTCGTCTTCCGGCGTCATTAATTTTTACAAAAATCTTCTCCTCTGAAACTACTGGGCCAAATTAAACCAAACTTGGCCACAATCATCATTGATGTATCTAGTTTAAAGTTTGTGTTTAATTACCCGGCCAACCATCCAAGATGGCCGCCATGGCTAAAAATAGAACATTGGGGTAAAATGCAGTTTTCGGCTTATAACTCAAAAACCAAAGCATTTAGAGCAAATCTGACATGGGGTAAAATTGTTTATCAGGTCAAGATCTATCTGCCCTGAAATTTTCAGATGAATCAGACAACTCATTGTTGGGTTGCTGCCCCTAAATTGGTAATTTTAAGGAAATTTTACTGTTTTTGGTTATTATCTTGAATATTATTATAGATGGAGATAAACTGTAAGCAGCAATAATGTTCAGCAAAGTAAGATTTACAAAAAAGTCAACATGACCAAAATGGTCAGTTGACCCCTTTAGGAGTTATTGCCCTTTATAGTCAATTTTTAACCATTTTTTTCGTAAATATCCATGATCTTTTACAAAAATCTTCTCCTCTAAAACTACTGGGCCAAATTAATCCAAACTTGGCCACAATTATCATTGATGTATCTAGTTTAAAGTTTGTGTTTAATTACCCGGCCAACCATCCAAGATAGCCGCCATGGCTAAAAATAGAACATAGGGGTAAAATGCAGTTTTTGGCTTATATTTCAAAAACCAAAGCATTTAGAGCAAATCTGACATGGGGTAAAATTGTTTATCAGGTCAAGATCTATCTGCCCTGAAATTTTCAGATGAATCAGACAACCCATTGTTGGGTTGCTGCCCCTAAATTGGTAATTTTAAGGAAATTTTACTGTTTTTGGTTATTATCTTGAATATTATTATAGATGGAGATAAACTGTAAGCAGCAATAATGTTCAGCAAAGTAAGATTTACAAATAAGTCAACATTACCAAAATGGTCAGTTGAACCCTTTAGGAGTTATTGCCCTTTATAGTCAATTTTTAACCATTTTTCGCAAATATCCATGATCTTTTACAAAAATTTTCTCCTCTGAAACTACCGGGGCAAATCAATCCAAACCTGGCCACAATCATCATTAATGTATCTCGTTTAAAAATTGTGTTTTTTGACCCGGCCAACCAACCAAGATGGCAGCCACGGCTAAAAATAGAACATGGAGGTTAAATGCAGTTTTGGTTATTACTCAAAAACCAAAGCATTTAGAGCAAATCTAACAATGGGTAAAATTGTTTATCTGGTCAAGATCTATCTGCCCTGAAATTTTAAGATGAATGGGACAACTTGTTGTTAGGGTGCTGCCCCTAAATTGGTAATTTTAAGGAAATTTTGCTGTTTTGGGTTATTATCTTGAATGTTATTATAGATAGAGATAAACTGTAAACAGCAATAATGTGCAGCAATTTAAGACTCAAAAATAAGTCAAAATGACCAAAATGGTCAATTGACCCCCTAAGAAGTTATTGTCCTTTATAATAAATTTTTAACAATTTTCATAAAATTTGTATATTTTTACTAACATTTTCCACTGAAACTACACGGACAAGTTCATTATAGATAGAGATAATTGTAAGCAGCAAGAATGTTCAGTAAAGTAAGATGTACAAACACATCACAATCAACTCAACACAATTTTGTCATGAACTGTCTGCTTCCTTTGTTTAATTCACATATACCAAGGTGAGCGACCCAGGCTCTTTAGAGCCTCTAGTTTTGTGTTGATGTAAACTGAAAATCTTATCATCAATTGAATTTGTTCTATATGTTTTGAGTTGTCCTAGAATCCAAACTTTAAAAGGGAAAATGTCTCTTTACCTTGGCAAATTATGCTGACTCTTAACTGACCAGTATTTTACTATGTAGTATTACATTGCTGAATGCCATATGCTTGGTGGAAAGAGGCAAATACCTATTATTATGTTTGACTTTGATAGGGATTGAATCTACAACATGTTGCCCTCAATGACTATGTGACACTGTCATATAGTAATACTGCAGAAACATGTAGTGAAATAGCTTCCAAAGGAATTCAAACATTAAAATATATTGTGTTGCAAAAAAGAAGAAACAATTAAAACTTCTGTTATAATTTTATTGATATGTTATATGTTAATTAGAAGAAGTATTTGTGAATTTATTCTATGAACTTGTAAATGGATCATGATTTTGACACTAGATATTAAAAAAAAAAGAAACACACTGAATGAATACATCATCATGTACAGATATTGAAAACAATTATGTATTGTAATCAAATTTTTATGCTTTGTTTTTGCTAATATCTTTTAACCAGTCAGAATCCACTAAAAACTAAAATCATCATTTGGTTGTATAATTAAAAACATTAATCATTTTATTTAATAATTCTGTTCACAATTTTTCATTTGCACTAAGTTATCATCCAAATATTTCTAATATGACAATTTTCAGATCCATACAATATCCCTTTGAAAAATCCACTTATTTGAAAAAGGTTGAGATTCCAAGAGCTTTTCATATATTGTTGACTCATCAGCAAACATAATGACATTTAGTTCCACATGTTTCCCTTTAAAACCCAATGTAAATTACATTTTTTTCCTTCTGAAACTGGAAAGCGAATCTTGATATTGATCTTGTGGCAAAAATTGTGGCATTGCACTTTCTTGACTTAATTGCTTTGCTTATTTAAGTGCAAGTTTGTTAGGTAAAAGATGGGAGGTTCTCCTAAAAAAATCTCCATGTGGTTCCAATTGGATGGAGATCATGACTACAAAGTAATCTTCGACTGTGATTGTCTATTTCAATATGTTTTAACCCTTTAATTAACTACTAGTAAAGAAGTTTTAAAGCTTGTGGTTGATGAGAACATTTTGAGCCACCTAAAGGTAAATATCTGGATCAATCAAGAGGTAAATATACTCATCATAGATACAGGATTTAAATTTTGTATGCCAGACAAGTGTATTGTCCTTCAAGGCTAATCAAAACTGGCATTAAGGCCCATTTATGGCCATAAAAAAGGAAGTTTTTGAAGATCTAATTCATAATTGCCAATACTAATAAGGTCTAATAATACTAGTATATGAGAAAATATCCAGTTAAGAAACATAAATGAACCAGATCCTTGGAATTTTAATTCTGGATATAATGTTGAAAACTAACACAACCAAATAAGGTTAATTTTACTTTCACTAATATTTTAATATTTAAACTGAACCTCTTAAGCCATGTGTGCATGTCAAACCCTATTTAGTTGAGTTAGTATACATCATAGTGATCATACATTTCATATCAATTTCCAGATTTCAAAGTTATTCAAGTTTCAAATAATTCCTTGTTGAGACCAGATTAACAAACTTATAACATCATTTTATGCACATATTTCATGATGAATTATGTAAATAAATTTAGATAACAAACCATATTTCTTTGGTAGAGACATTGGCAATAGGCAGTATTTATTATGAAAGCTTCTTAAATCTTTTTATCAATCCGATATATACTCAAATGTTGACACAATACTAGGAAACTAAACAACTTCTACAAAAGTCATGGTTTGCTACCATGAAAACTTATCAATAAAGGCAACAGTAGTGTACAGCTGTTCAAAGGTCATAAATCACAGGCACTTGTCTTAGAAATTTTTCCTATATAACTTAATATAACATCTAAAAATGGATAATTAATGGATAATAGTATGGATTAATGTAACTCTATCCTGCATTTTCCACTAAACAAAGAGGGAAACTGTGTACACTTGAAGTTCTAATGGCTCATACAATCCAAACTTTGGTGGAGATGTGTGTTAATAGAAAGGTTATCCTACCATCCTAACATTCTTTATTATTGAATTATAGGTTTATGTTAATAAGGATGTAATGATTTGATTCATTTGAATTTCCATATTGAAGAGGTTTATAATTTTTATTTCAGGAAACCTATATGTCACTTTTAACACTAAAGAAACATAATTACAGCTGCACAGAATGGCTTTGCCTAGGAGCTTTTGAAATCAATGAATGACTTACTTTTTTATACGACCACAAAATTTGAAAAAAAATTTAGTCGTATATTGCTATCACGTTGGCGTCGTCGTCGTCGTCGTCGTCGTCCGAATACTTTTAGTTTTCGCACTCTAACTTTAGTAAAAGTGAATAGAAATCTTTGAAATTTTAACACAAGGTTTATGACCACAAAATGAAGGTTGGTATTGATTTTGAGAGTTTTGGTCCCAACATTTTAGGAATTAGGGGCCAAAAAGGGCCCAAATAAGCATTTTCTTGGTTTTCACACTATAACTTTAGTTTAAGTGAATAGAAATCTATGAAATTTTGACACAAGGTTTATGACCACAAAAGAAAGGTTGGGATTGATTTTGGGAGTTTTGGTTTCATCAGTTTAGGAATTAGGGGTAAAAAAAGGGCCCAAATAAGCATTATTCTTGGTTTTTCCACAATAACTTTAGTATAAGTAAATAGAAATCTATGAAATTTAAACACAAGGTTTATGACCATAAAAGGAAGGTTGGTATTGATTTTGGGAGTTTTGGTCCCAACAGAATAAGGGGCCCAAAGGGTCCAAAATTAAACTTTGTTTGATTTCATCAAAATTGAATAATTGGGGTTCTTTGATATGCCAAATCTAATTGTGTATGTAGATTCTTAACTTTTGGTCCCGTTTTCAAATTGGTCTACATTAAGGTCCAAAGGGTCCAAAATTAAACTTAGTTTGATTTTGACAAAAAAATGAATGGGTTGGGTTCTTTGATATGCTGAATCTAAAAAGGTACTTATATTCTTGATTATTGGCCCAGTTTTCAAGTTGGTCCAAATCGGGGTCCAAAATTAAACTTTGTTTGATTTCATAAAAAATTGAATAAATGGGGTTCTTTGATATGCCAAATCTAACTGTGTATGTAGATTCTTCATTTTTGGTCCTGTTTTCAAATTGGTCTACATTAAAGTCCAAAGGGTCCAAAATTAAACTTAGTTTGATTTTAACAAAAATTGAAATCTTGGGGTTCTTTGATATGCTGAATCCAAACATGTACTTAGATTTTTGATTATGGGCCCAGTTTTCAAGTTGGTTCAAATCAGGATCTAAAATTATTATATTAAGTATTGTGCAATAGCAAGTCTTTTCAATTGCACAGTATTGCGCAATGTCAAGAAATATCTAATTGCACAATATTGTGAAATAGCAAAATTTTTTTTAATTACAGTTATCTTTCTTTGTCCAGAATAGTAAGCAAGAAATATCTAATTGCACAATATTGTGCAATAGCAAGAATTTTTTTTAATTGGAGTTATCTTTCTTTGTCCAGAATCAACTTAAATCTTTGTTATGTACAATATACAATGTATATTCACTTTTTACTACCAACTGATAAATTAAAATAATCTTTACCATTCAGTGATAACAAGCAGTTTTTTTTACATCTTAATATTTTATGATGTATTTTAATGAGTAGTTATTGTTGCAAACTCCATTAGAAATTTTAATTGAGATTAGTTTTGGAATAAGGGAAAGGGGGATGTGATTAAAAAAATTGGGTTCAATTTTTCTCATTTGAAATTTCATAAATAAAAGAAAATTTCTTCAAACATTTTTTTGAGAGGATTAATATTCAACAGCATAGTGAATTGCTCTAAGAGAAAATAAAAATTTTAAGTTCATTGGAACACATTCATTCTGTGTCAGAAACCTATGCTGTGTCAACTATTTAATCACAATCCAAATTTAGAGCTGAATCCAGCTTGAATGTTGTGTCCATACTTGCCCCAACCGTTCAGGGTTCAACCTCTGCGGTCGTATAAAGCTACGCCCTGCGGAGCATCTGGTTCCAATTCAACTTCTCTGAAACGTTCTTCAAAGATTTAACTTGAAAGCAGTTATGGGTGCTATAAACAGTTTCGTACTAAAAACTAGGGGTTATTCCCCGACTAAAAATAACCATAGAGGGAAACCCCTGTTTATTTACTTACTTGGTGAAAAAGTATCATGTTTTTGTATTTGATTGTAAAAATTAGTTAATAAGCTTTCAATTAAAACAGGTTGAATGATTGAAAAAATTATATTAAATATACATGTTTCGAGGGGAGACAACACATTAAACAGTCTGGTTTTTTTAGCAGTGAAAATTGAAAACTTATTTGCAGCCACTGTAGCTCTTTTCGGAGCAGGAAACCGTACCTTGAAACAAGATTTTTTTGAAAGGCCAGGTAAAAACCTACAAAATTCATACAGTTTTGATTATGAAAAATGTGATGGATCATGTTTGCATGGGTGTGCACATGACCTGATTTCAAGTTTTTTATGTTAAATTTATACCTTTTTTCCCCCATGTTCGTTGGATGAAATTTTTATAATATATTAAAAGTAACACATTATTTTTATTTCATTATAAACTAGAGAACATTCTGGTTCCAGTGATATCTAGTTTTATACAAGTATCTTTATTAATCAGTCCACCAGTAAGGGTCACATATGCATGGTCCCTCAAAACATGACGTGATAGAAAAAAACTGTTGATTGCACCCTATATGAATGGAATTTCCTTAAAAAACGATCCGCTATTAGTTCTGATCGGATTAAGCTGAAGAATCTTTATTAGAATTTTCACTAAATCTTTAGTAACATGTTATTAACCAATCAGAGAAAACCCGTTTGATTTGATTGCAAGATCAGCACCTCTTAGGTCAAGGTCATATGTATTAAAATATATTAAAATGTCTGCAAAGAAGAGTTCTGGTGATAAACTGAAGAACCTTACTATGAATCGACACTAAGACATATCGCCACATATATTGAAAAAGTTTCTAATGGTGTTGTTAAATTGTCGTAGGTCAAGGTCGTGAATTCTATAAATTGAGAACAATGCAATGTCATGTCATGATTTGAATGAAACTAGACGTTGATGAATTATATGGTATACTAGGAAAAGAAAGGTGTCATTGTTTTACTTGTAGCTCATTTATTCGTTGTTAGTTATATTTTAGTTATTCTCATATATACAAAAAAAAAGTGTAATTTAAAAATATAATTAGCGGTATGAGGGTAATTAGTACTACACATGATGATCATTGAGTAAAAAATGTGTATATCGAGTATCCCTCGTTTACATCGTTGATTCCATTCGTGACGACGCAACTAATTTCGTCTGTGCTTAGCCTCTTCTGAGGAGAACATTTATGGTATTGTACAACAATGTGTGTACTTGAGTTGAGCAAGCCTGCTCACTAAGGTTTTTAGATTTCACAAGAGCCATATTTTTGTGATCATAATGTAGTATGTAACTTTTGAACTCATTTGAATAAAAGAAACTTGAAATTCATGCATCCACTCTTGACGTATGACAATATTGAAAATCCTGTAAAACACGATAAATATCATGCATTTGGTCGTCTATGTATTTGAGATTTCTTTGGACGAAATTACGTCAAAACTGTTAAAATCAATGTTTGTAGCCGACTCCAGATTTATAACCTCATACGTCGATCGTGTTTCATCGTTACCGGTGGTGTTTTCACTTTGTTCATTGGATATTTCACAAAACGAATTTTCGGTGCATAGAGTACCATTTGTTGTCTTTAAAAAACTATTTGGGTCTAGTACTGGAACTGAAACCAATCTCACTGGTATGAGATCCGTGTTGTCATAATTGTTTGGATAATGGCGGATTACAGTTTCAGGTCGATTTATTTCTATTCCAATACTACTTTCTACAGATGTATGAGATCCTTCAAAACTGTCCTGGTTCAGTTCATCTGGATCGTGTTCAACATTGGATGCAGCTGGAAAAATCATTCGTTGCTCAATATATTTCATATATTGACAAATAAAGCTTTGTTCTTTGAACTTACCTTCCATGGCCAGACGAAATGACCTAGTAATGTATTCAAATGCTAGTGATAATTCATCCTCGATTTCAAACAGCCTCGCGCGTGCCATCAGATAAAACATTTCTCTTCTTGTATCCATATTGTCCAGAGTTGTATCTAATATTCCAAGTACATGTCTAGCCCTTTGGATACATTCAATAGTTATAATGCAATTTTGGATTATTGTTGCCCGGTTTCCAATTCCAAGTAGACAAAAAGCCATCCTTAACAAAAACATACGAGTCCACAAAAGTCTTATCTCTTCTTCCTCGTCTCTTAGACATTCAATGCCAACTTCAGCCATTTGAACTAACGACTCTCGAATTTGGTGGTTTGGATTTTGTTCAAACTGCCAGAGCCTAACATAAACTTCACAGTATACCATATTTGCAAGCTCTAAACATGGGGTCATAAAAGCGGAACAACTTTTCGCCTTTTGAAGGTATTTTTCACCCTGTGAAAAGTATTTCCCAATAGCACATGCGTTTGCTTGCCTGCCATATAAAATTACATCTGTGACCATAGTGTTTGTTGTATATGGAACAATTTCTCGTAATTCTTTGAAAAGATCGTGATCGGACAATTCTGTATTGAATGTTATTGCATGTGCATCGATTTCAGCGCCCAGAACAGCGACAACCTTGTCTGCGAGTATCTGTTTCTTCATGTAATCCCTTTCCCGTAACATGGACATCTGTAATCTCTTAGCCAACGATCGCAAAGTGTTTAATGGATCTTTAAATTCGGCATTCCAAACCTTTCTTTTTAACATTTTAAAATACTGTTGGACTTGTTTTCTATTTGAAGTATCTGTCCTGCAGACGCGGACAACTGACGCCGTTGGAAGCACTTGCTTTTCTAATAACATTCTAGAAATATTATGGTGGCCAGATTCTCGAAGAGCATTTATCAGTGTACGGAAAGAACACACGTTCTGAAGCTTCTGTAATAAAAATTCACACAGCCTACGATTTGGCCAATGTAATTCAAACGCATTTTTATGAAAATCTTCATACAAATATTGATCGACAGTTTTTGTTTTGTAAAGATAATATAAAAGCTGGACTGGGTCAATCTCATCCTTTGATTTCTCACTTAAATCGTTCAGGATAGCTATTTCTATATCAGTCATTCGTTCTGGTCTGACATATGAGTATTTAAATATTATTTCTTCCATGTCGGGTCAATTAGTTGAAACCTAAAACAATTTATAAATGTTATTTTTGTTTTTGTTTATGCAATATATCTTGAACAGATGTACTCGTTCGATAATATATGTAGTTGTGTTGATTATATGCTTAAACTTAAATTAATATAAGGGTTCGAACATAACAATAGAGTTCACAGTTACTATATTTCTTATGTTGATATTGATACACCAGGATTCAGAATTTTACAATATGAAGAAAACATATACACTTGATCATATTTTTCTAAATCTATTATAAAAGTTGTCTAAATGAAATCTTTGAAATTTTATAATGCTTAAACATACCTTTTGTATCAAATATAAAACGAAAATACAATAACGAAACAGTATATGTTTGACGTAGCTATGCATTATTATATCATTTGAAGTAAACAGAATCGTGTAATTAATAGTTGAAAAATTCCAGTATAAAAATAGACAAGTTCCTTATTCAGTGGAACAAACAGTTTGCTTATACATTTGTATTTATATACTATAAATCAATGCTCATAAACTTGCGCAAAAGACAATTAAATTTATATCATGTGTAATAGAGCAGAAAGGAAAATTGATACACAGAACCTGTATTTGTATTTTATCAATTCGTGGAAAAGTCGGTATCTGAAAGTGAATATTTCACGATGTATAAAAGTAATCTAATTGATATACCACATATATCGACCACAATAATAAGATAAGTTCACTTACTCACGTATGTCACGTTAACTTAGTGACACTTTAACAAGTTTGAATTAATCTGCTCCTACAATATCATGGCATTTAGTTTTTTACCTTAAATTTTGAGTTTTACCGAAAAGTAATGCTTTCCATTGTTTGTTTTTTCAGTTGTATGAATGAATGAATGAATATTTTATTGCAGTTGTAAGGACATCAGTTTTGATGAAAAAGTCGATACATTTAAATTTCTTCCATTAATGGTTAATTTCTTTTTAGAAAAGACAGCAGGAACACCACCAAGGCAGTAGGTATGAAGCAGCAAGGTAGCTTGTTAAATTGGCAAAAAGCTAGAAACCGGGCCTTATCCTGGAATGAGATAGATTTGAAGTATGGAGGTACCGTTTGAGCTTCCTACTGAGTTCACTATATACTACCAAGTCCATCAAATCTCTTTACATGAGGGCTGATAAAAGATCCCATGTACACCTAATTATGCAAAGACAAACCAGCATCTCTACAACATGTGTTGTCATCATGTCAGGAGGTACTGAAAGATAGTAGGTACACATGGAGACATGATAGTGTACTGAAATCAATAACAGCGAGGTTAGATATCATCAGGTGGAAGAAGAAAAGGCAAAGAAAAACATCAGTTTCGTAAACTTTGTGAAGGCTGGGGAGAGCAAAAACAGCACACTTGAAGGCTTTGGAATCCATGCAACAGCCTGGCAGATTACTGCAGATATTCAGCCACATACGAGCTTCCCATCAGAAATACCAGCTTCATCGCTTAGACCAGATATAGTACTATGATCACAGGGAACTAGACAGACAGTTTTGCTGTAACTGACACTCCCTTGGGGAAGAAAAGGGATGGTTGAGGCGTACGAAAAGCAAAATACCAACAGCTTGTAGAAGATTGCCAACAGAGGGCATAGATAATGTGGTGCTTTGCTTTTGAAGTAGGATGTAGGGGCTTGCGAGACAAACAATACGGCAAGCTCTCATGACCTTAGGGTGGTGGTAGGAGCAGATAGGAAACAGCTTTAATCAGTGGATATGGAGGAAGAGAGATGAGATATGGAAAAGAGGCAATTAGTGATATGTGAATTAAGACAATTTGTGTAAATAATGGACTTACGATAGAAAAGTCTTTATAACACCTCTCTAGGAGGGCATGCTTCATTGACATTTATAAAAACTGTTGTTATACCGCATCTAGCAATTGTCGAGTTGATTATGTTAGTTAAACAAACTCAGTGACATGGCTCATTCCGTAATATCACAGTCGAGGTCAAGAGGACAGAATTATGGTTTCGTATCCTTGTAAATGAGGAATTGAAGAATATGATCATGATAGATTCGGTTCAAAACATAAACATTTTTTACACCATGCACTTATAAATTCTCCATATTTTGAGGATGTTGTTAAACCAGTTAGTGCTTTCAGAGTCAGCAGTTGTCCCTGTCTACAAAACAAATATTCCAAACAGAAAACAAGCCCACAAGGAATTTAAGAATACTGAAATACAGATGAATTTCAAGTTTTCTGATTATTAGCTAAAATAATGGCAGGAAAATTACCTCTGTGAATTTGATTGTTTATGCCTAGGTTCAATCTTTAACCTTTTTATACCACCGGCAGATATGTTGGGTGTATATCCCAAACGCCTCCGTCTAATTTTCAACCTCCTTATCAGTCCATCCTCATTTGTCATTTCCTGCTACCATATCCTTTGTCATCAGATACTTTGAGCCTTTGATCTGCCCAGTATCAGTCAAAAAAGGGATGGAGACAAAGAACATGAGCAAAAATGAAAGACAAGAAAACAAAAAATAACTATAGCATATTAAAGATCAAATGAGTTATTTTCATTCAAAGTAATTTCATACAAGTTTCACTCTTTAATTTAGAACATGGGCTAGAATTTCGCCCTCTCCGACTTGTTCTCAAATACCTTTGTAAAAAAAGTAAAATCACAAAATAACTGAACTCTGAGAAAATTTGAAATACGAGTCTGAAGATAAATAAAAACACATACCGGTTCATAGCTCCAAGTACTAATGGCTAACCGGTTCGCTCATAAAAAACCAGTCCATCTTTAGATAAGTGTTTTGGAATAATTAGTTATCAAAGGTACCAGGATTATAATTTAGTACGCCAGACGCGCGTTTCGTCTACATAAGACTCATCAGTGACGCTCAAATCAAAACTATTTAAAAACCCAAAACAAGTACAAAGTTGAAGAGCATTGAGGATCCAAAATTCCAAAAAGTTGTGCCAAATACGGCTAAGGTAATCTATGCCTGGGATAAGAAAATCCTTAGTTTTTCAAAAAGTTCAAAGGTTTTTATACAGGAAATTTATAAAAATGACCACATAATTGATAATCATGTCAACAACGAAGTGTTGACTACTGGGCTGGTGATACCCTCGGGGACGAAACGTCCACCAGCAGTGGCATCGACCCAGTGGTGTAAATAGTTATCAAAGGTACCAGGATTATAATTTAGTACGCCAGACGCGCGTTTCGTCTACATAAGACTCATCAGTGACGCTCAAATCAAAACTATTTAAAAACCCAAACAAGTACAAAGTTGAAGAGCATTGAGGATCCAAAATTCCAAAAAGTTGTGCCAAATACGGCTACGGAACAATAAACTCATCAATAAAGTGTCCAGTCATTGATTTGTAAATTCCTTTGATGCAAATTAAAACATAAACTCCGCCCGATCAGTTGAAATAACATTGGTCATAGTTTTTGATGAAATTGAAGTCCAATCAACTTGAAACTTAGTAGACATGTTTCCTATGATATGATCTTTCTAATTTGAATGCCAAATAAGAGTGTTTACCCCAATTTCACGGTCCACTGAACATAGAAATAAACTCATCCTAGATATCAGGACTAAATTTAGTATATACGCCAGACGCGCGTTTCGTCTACACAAGACTCATCAGTGACGCTCGAATCCAAAACAAGTTAAAAAGGCCAAATAAAGTACGAAGTTGAAAAGCATTGAGGACCAAAATTCCTAAAAGTTTTGCAAAATACAGCTGAGGTAATCTATGCCTGAGGTAGAAAAGCCTTAGAATTCAAAAAAATTAAAAAATTTGTAAACAGTAAAATTATAAATATAACCGTATCAATGACAATTCATGTCAGCACAAAAAGAAAATGATAGTGCGGGTGTGGACACCTTGTTTTCTGAATATTTTGCTAAGTGGTACCTAACACTACCGAGAGATAAATCTGAAAAATCGGCAAAACAATTTAATCTCGTTCTATTGTTAACGAACAAGATATCATTTTATTCGGATATTTGAGGATATCTTTTCAAAGTTTATCAGAAACATTAGAAAAGAACCCGGATATAACCAATAATTGGATTGTTATAACCAAACAACCCGGATGTTGTACCAGTTACCATGGTTTCGAACCAATGAACCCTGATAGAACAAAGGTTCTCCTTTCTCCCTACACACTGTTCTCTTCTCGCACCTCGCACACACTATCTCCTCTCACACTTCCTCTAACTCCTCTCACACACATTCTCTCTCTTCATACACTTCCTCTAAGTCGTCTCACACACCCTGTCTCCTCACATACTCCCCCTCTCTCACACTCGGTCTCCTCACTTACTCCCTCTCACATACTCCCTCTCTCTCACACTCTGTCTTCTCAACCACCCTGTCTCCTTGCATACTCACACTCAAACACCCTGTCTCCTCACATACTCCCTCTCTCTCACACCCTGTCTCCTCGCATACTCACACTATGTCTCCTCAACCACCCTGTCTCCTCACATACTCCCTCTTTCTCACACTTTGTCTTCTCAACCAACTCTGTCTCCTCGCATACTCACACTCAACCGCCCTGTCTTCTCACATACTCCCTCCCTCTCACACTCTGTCTACTCAATACTCCCTCTCACACTCTGTCTTCTCAATACTCCCTCTCTCTCACACTCTGTCTCCTCAACCACCCTATCTCCTCGCATACTTACAATCTGTCTCCAAAACCACCCTGTCACCTCCTCACATACTCCTTCCCTCTATATTTAAATCCTCTCATACACACAGTTACTCTCCTCATACATTCCCTCTCTCTCACAGTCTGTCACCTCAATCACCCTGTCACCTCACATACATACCGTTTCTCTCACTCTTTCTCCTCAACCACCTCGTCTCAACACATTCTCTGCTCGCACACTCTCTGCTCTCACGTTCTCTCCTCGCATACATAATCTCCTTACACCCTCTCTCCTCACACACTTAGTGCCGACTTTTAGCCCAACCCATAATTGTATCGCTATCCCCCTATCATTCACATTAACCTAAGCCTTAACACTACCTCGCCCTTAATCTACTTACCATTAAAACTATAAACCAATGCTTACCTATAACTATACTAACACGTAACCATGCCTACCCGCAACCACCTAACCCTAACACCAAAAAAACACCCGTCATTCCCCCTACCCTACACGACACTTAACTCTTACTCCACCCCAACTCCTCTCCCAGTGAATGCTCAGTTTATTACTCTTTCCCATTCGCATGAGAAATATTAATATGACAAACATTCATAATGGCTATGACAGTACAGAGTTCTACTCCTTCAGGGCTGTGGTCACCACAGTCCATCGGGGAGGACGCCACTGTCTACCATTGTCTGGGAAAGGTTGGTACTCGTCCCTTCAGTTAACCTTCATTAGGTATGAGTACAACACTGTCGGGAAAAGTATGCTTTTTATTGCAATGAAAATGTCATACTTCACCGGTCTTTTAACATATTACAATTTGCAACATATATACCTGCATGGAGAACTATCTTTTTTTGTTTTCATCTGCATATCACTTTTTTTATATTTTTGACCCTTTTAATGTTCAGTTAGCTATAACATTTCTTACATTTTGTATGCGCAAAAAATATTAAATGAGATGAACTAAAGGGTGCTAACTGTGACCAGCCTTAAGTCATTGTTAATATATAACGTAACAAATATTATACGGCTAATCAACAGGTTAAAGTTTTTAGCAAGGTAGTTTATAATGAAGTTGAAGTCAGAAAAACTTGAAACTTGGTTCGCATTTTCCCTATCACTGGCCTATGACCATTTAATAGAAAAGGGGGATTTAGGTCAATCAGTGGCGAATCCACAATTTTTCATACAGGGGGCGGCTGACCATTTTAAGCCCATTTATTTGTTTTCAATAACATTTCACTTGTTAAAATATTCGATAACTTCTCTAAGGCAATTAGTAATAAAATGTCTAATATATTATGTTTCAAAGAAATATATAACATGATGAAATAAAGGGCGCTAATTGCAGGGATTTTATATATGACATATACTAGCTTCTAGCAGACAATTACAATATATTATAAATCAGTTCACACCTTTACAATCAGTGAAGATCATTAATACGATCGAACTTGTATTTTTTGATTATGTGTTAAACTGTAAAAGTAGGGACTTACAAGAAAAGGAATGAGCGCAATTTAACGGGGTAAGAAAATGTGCATCTTCTTCTCTCTCCGGATTACGAGTCGGACTCTAATATCTGTTATTCTTTTCACAAAAAAGGCACGATTAGAATGTATCTTTGTATAATGAAATGTTCATGCTTTTCTTTTTACTCGTAAGAGTTATTTGTGAAAAGAGCAACAGAGTGTTCTAACTGATGCAACTATCAAAAAAATAAATTGCTTTAACATGTTTGATATTAGCAAAAGGAAAGAAGGAAGACCAGTCATAGTGATACCAAAAAACTAAGAAATTAAAAAAAAAAAAAAAACACATCACAAACGTAAAAGAAAACATTATGAATAATAAACTCATACTAAATAGACTCTACTAATCTTTTCAGACGCATATGTTGATAACACGGTTCTCACTATCTGGGGTTCCCCTTTCCCAAAACCTCTCTCCTTCTATCTTCGCCTTCTTTCGAAACAACACAAATGAAATGACACGTTCGATCCTTAGATTTTAACAAATATTGTTTCTCCTACACTTTAAATTTCCACATTGATCATAATTATGTATTTTAACGTTTGACTGGTACTTCGGCTATGTTATTATCTGTGAAGGTGTAGCTTGAACAAACGTCCTTGCAAAGCACACACAAAATAAAGTTAAAATGGCCACTGTAGAGCAACTCTAGAGCTCAGAGTTTTATTTAGCACTTAATAGTCTTTGTTTCTTTATGGCTTTAACTTTTGAAGAGCAGAGTAAAGAAGAACTTTGTATGTACTTGTTTTCCAATTAACTTTCGTGTCGTAGTCACTAGACACGACTTTAAAACACATGGGGTCATATTGGTATGTAACATTGAAAAATGTAGAAAATAATGTAAAGACATATATAGTATTTTGTTTAACTTGATTTGCAAAATTGGGATTACTCATGTTTGCATAGCATGGTGTTCCAAACAAAATTATATAATTAAAAACAAGAAAAATCCTCCGCATTCGTTAGCATTTTAACATGGAAATCATCAACAATAACACAAAAACGGGCGCACTACGTTTGCGCTCATTTGGGGATTAAAATATTTTACGTTTGCGCGCAGCTTTTGATTACATTTGCGCGCATTCATTTTACAGGTAAACTCAGGTAAAAATATAAATAAGAATTAAATTTAATCATAATTTACTATAATTTCGTTTATCTTTAAATAAATATGACTATCAATTATTAATTTTGAAAATATTTTTTAATTCAAATTATGTATTATTCATATTAAATAAAGTGATCATGACAAATCCTATTTTAGCTTAAGGCATACATATAACTACATTGCAAATACTCCAGAGTGAATAAGGTTTTAACGAATAGTGATCGCTTTTAAAATTAGTAAATAATTTAAGTTAGTTTGTAAAGTTGCACAACAATGGAGTTGCGTTTGTCTTAAACAAATCGAGGGGGAAAATCATTAATATACGTATTGATAGAACACTGAAGTATGGGGATATATCTTGTAGATGCACTGTTAAGGATTGCAAAGGCAGAATAAAATTTGATGAACATTCAACAGTCATTCTTAATGCCAGACCCGTTGCTCGAAATCCCACTTCCATCTCCTCGTTGGTGAGCAGGGGACTTAGACTAACGGAAGGTGTTCTTATACTTAAATAATTGAACGAATTAATTATATATAAATTATATATAAATATACTAAATAAATAAATGATTTGGAAAATACGTTGAAGGTATAAAAAGTCATGAGAATTCCGAATGCAATAAGGTTCTATCCGGGCACTCTGGTTCTAAACCCTGGTTCCATCTGGGTTGTTTGGTTCTGAACCTTGGTTCTTTGGTTCGAAACCATGGTAACTGGTTCAACATCCGGGGTTTTTGGGTGTAGCAACCCGAATTCCTGGTTCCATCTGGGTTCTTTTCTAGATTATTCTAATGTTCCCGTTGAACTTGAAGAAGATAACCACACGTATCCGAATGAAAAGGTAAAGTAGGTCAGAGACGCTAAAATTGTTTTATAACATTAAACATTTCAGGATCGACGGTAAAAGAAGCTGTAAGGTATTTATTTTCTCATTCTAATGATTAGGAAACTAGATAAAAATAAAGCATCGCTTAGATTTTAAAAATAGATCGATATGGTACATTATATCGAACATTATTTTATTTAATTCAGTCGTTCTGTTTTATTTATTTCCGTTAATATTTCTAGATGTTTTAAAACAACAAAATTTGGAGACCTGTCGTTCAATTGGCCAACGATATATGCATCTAGCCACTTCACCAGTTGACGACTTGCATATATATTTAAATGCACATTTAAAGTTCGAATGCATTTTATTTAATAGCTGCTTTGTAATAATGTCAGATTTGATAGAAATACGTGTGAAGTATATATGTAACAAATCGTTTTGTTCAAAACGGAATCTTAAAAGACATATAAAAAGAGTGATGATCAATTTAAGTTTAATTGAAAAATAAGTTATAAAATATAATAAAAATGTATATGTACAATAAATTTGTCAAATTTGATACTACTTGTGAAATTAAGGCATGCATATAATCATTATAGGCCAAAAAGAATCAAATCAAAATGAAGATTGAATATTTTTATAATAAAATTGTGTGTTTGTGCGTTAATGACAGTGCTGGTGGAATGCGTAGCACCAGCACACTAGTCAGAACTTCTTTGTTGGTACCATAGAAAAGGGGCATAAACTGCGGAGTAACTCTAGTCCGTTCGTCCCGAACGTAAAAAAAAAGGGTTCCAATGTTTTAACTTTAGTTGCCTCAACCAAATACTACAAAACTTATACACAAAATAAAAAGAAGATGTGTCATGAGTGCCAATAAGAACTCTCCACAAAAGACTAAATGACACAGAAATTAACAGCTATAAGTCACCCTACGGCCTTCGACA
Source organism: Mytilus edulis (assembly GCA_019925275.1). Classification (NCBI taxonomy): domain Eukaryota; kingdom Metazoa; phylum Mollusca; class Bivalvia; order Mytilida; family Mytilidae; genus Mytilus; species Mytilus edulis. The sequence goes on from CM034350.1 coordinate 62,766,710, forward strand.
ATTAGCAAAGTCCGTACCGCATAGTCAGTTATAAAAAACACCGAGAAAAGAAACGGACAAATTATGTACAAAAAATGAACAAAAACAAATATGTAACACATAAACAAACGTAATTCATGAATTAGAGTCTCCTGATTTGGGACAGGTACATACAAACAGAATGCGGCGGATTAAACATGCTAGCAGTATCCCCACCCTCCACCTCATGTGGCATGAGCGTCAAGAAGAACTCTCCACAAGAAACCAGGTAACACAGAAATTAACAACTTTATGTCACCATACGGCCTTCAACAATGAGCAAATAGGTATAGAAGATGTTGTATGAGTGTCAATGAGACAAATCTCTATCCAAATAACAATTTATAAAAGTAAACCATTATAGGTCAATGTACGGCCTTCATACGGAGCCTTGGCTTTCACCGAACCACAAGCTATAAAGGGCCCCAAAACTACAAAATGTACTAGTGTAAAACAATTCAATCGAGAAAACAAACGGTCTAATCTAAATAAAAAAACGAGAAACGAGAACAACGTTTAAATTACACAAACAAACGATAACTACTGTACATCAGATTCCTGACTTAGGACATGTGCAAACATTTGCAGCCGGATGAAACAATATTATAACATCACAACATAGAAAAAAACACGATAAAACGAAATTCAAACGAGGAAAGAAATGGAGAAATGTATAGGCCACTGACTTACTACAGGCACATGCATACTAAATAGGGCGGGGTTGGACATGTTAGCGGGGTCTTCACCATCTCCCTAACCTGGAACAATGGTTATTTTCACATACAAAAACATGAATTTAAAATTTGGTAGCGTCACTTTTACCGTTCAAGAGTTATCATGTTCCTTTAAAAACATAGAAAATGCTGAATTTGCGTTTTCGTTCTTTTAAATTAGTTTGACTCATTCAAATTTTATAAACCTTATACGTAATGCTTATTACCCCATAACACAGTTCTATCAAGTTCGATATTTGGTGGTGTTTCTGTTCAAGAGTTATTAGATATAAGAAGTTGGTACTAGTACTAATGATACAAATATCAACACGTAGACTAAAGATAGGAAAGATGCTTAATCTGTTGTTTCTGTTCTTTAACTTTAGTTTGCCTCAATCAAATGTTTTGAAACTTATACACAACGCTTATGGTCACTTAACAGTCAAAATTACGTGAATCCTGTTTCTATATGTGTAGTTTACTTGTGTTTTCTTTTCACAAGCAGGGGCATCTGTGGCCCATAGACATATTGTACATTTATTTCATTAATATGTAAACGGTTTACTTACTTCCTTTGGATTCTTATTCTATTAGAATTAACTTGCATATTTTTTTAGGATTGCGGTGCAGTTTGATAACAGACAGTGACCAGCATAAAAAAAGTGTTTCACTAGATTGAGCTCTTTGTCTAAGTGTACTTTAAAGGTTCTTCGCACTGAGTTCAGTTTATTGATATGCGTAAACCTTCATGTAATTTTTAAGATGCTTAAACAGACTATCCATATCAACATGTCCATTAAATGAAATCCAAGGTAAAATGATTGAACCATTTTGAATTATCAATCTAACACAACTTGCAGTACATGGTGCTACTAGAGCAGTAAATATTCTTTCTAATTTTCACGGCAATTAAAATATTTAGTTTTCATTTGATCAAGACATTCTTTATATCAAAAATTGAGAATGGAAATGTGTAATGTGTTTAAGAGACAGTAACATGACAAAAAACAAAAAGCAGTCAAAGGTCACCAATGGGTTTTTAACAAAGTGAGAACATCCCTCGCCCGGCGGCGGACTTCAGATGGCCCCTTAACAAAATGTGTACTAGTTCAAACTCCAATACATAAAATCGATCTAACAATTAAAATTATACAAATATATCTAAATATTTAATATAGATATAAAAATATGTGATATGAGTGCAATCAGACGATTCTCCATATACTTCAAACAAAATATACAAGTTGTACAATGACGGCAAAGGTCAAGATCATATAAAGTTTCTCCTGCCACAAGACTCGCCATCTTATGACAATACATCTTCATGCTACATATTCAGAAGCAAGGTCAATTTAGAATTATACTTTAGGTCAGGGTAATACACAAAGGAACACACTGTATCATGACGACACACCCACAGTGCATAGGTCAAGGGTAAAAAAGTCATAGTCTGGTCAGGAGTTCCATGCCAAAAAAAAGCAGTCCTGCATGAAAGTTCATCACGTACCAATGTCTCATGGCATGATGCACTACACATGCCGAATACAGAAAACATGGGTTAGGGACAGAAACAGAAGACATCGGATCGTGCAGTTATGTCAATAAATTAAAACGGTAAGATAAGACATTAAAACACTTAAGGTGGTATGGGAGTCTAAAATAAAAATGATAGAATTTGTTCGTACTTTGCCAAAACGTAGTATCTATTAATATATGTTGAAATAAAACATAAAAATGATAGGTCACCGCACATTTTCTCAAGCTACTGGACGAAACAAAATGACACGTTTTGTAAGGATAATACAGGAAATAACACCATTTTGTGGTTTACAACTAAACAAAATGATAGAATTGTTAAATACTTAAGGAAAAGATAGCTTTCAGACAATGCTTTGAGAATCTCAAAAGAAAAGATAGGGTCACCGTGAGTTTTTTTCCGGTTAAAATACAAAATAGGAAAATTCCATGAAGAATCCTTTAGAAAATGCACTATTTTAGAGTTACATCCCCTTAAAATAGCAATTTTAAAAACAAATAAAAAACAAACAAAAATAATCAATTTTTGCAAAAAATATTAATATTTATAAGTAATATTCTTATGAATAATGAAACTTCAAATTAAATATCTGCATTCCTGCATCAAATTTTGCTAACTTGATTAATTTCTAACCTTACTATGTGATATCACTATGGTAAACTGATAGAAACACTTGATGCAGTCCGGAAGATTTGCAATAGTACGACGAGAACAATACAAGAAAGAGTAAGAAACAAATGAAAGTAAATATACATACGAGCTTTTTTATCACAATGCACAAACTAGGAACCGTAGTTTTCATTCATTTAAAATGTACGCTCCCGTTAAACAATGGAAATTAACGCTGTATATTTATATAAACGATCAAGCTTGTAAATAAATAAATAAATAAGTGTTATAAAACTATCGCATTGTCTTCACCTAAAAAAGATTGATCACAATCCAAATAATTAGGAACCAGTTCCAATAGATGTAATAATATCATATAGAATTTACAGATATAGGTTAAATAAAGTAATGTACATATCTGGGATTATCAACTCTCTAACGAACTACTACAGATATTAATATAAGAGGTTTAACCGGATTAGCCTTTGTGTCTAGAATTGTGTTATTTTATTTTAAAGAAGTATTAACGGGATTAAACTATTTACAAAAAGTTCTAACTGTTAGGGTAACATAATTATTGAGTTGCCATTTTAAATGGTCCTAGTGAAATATTGGTAAATACTTGCAATATGTAAGAGGTAAGTCGCACATACATTTTTGTATTATACATAATTCAAGCAAAAACACAAAAAAACGCTATTTAATTATGTGTCCTTCCTTTAATTTAACATCTAGCTTATGGTCAAAGATGCGGTCTTTAAATCCTTAAGGGTACCAAAAGTTTCTCAAGTTAAATTCTCAAAACACATCAGCACATATAGTCTTGATTTTTTCTTGAGAATGCATTTTACTGAATTTGAACTCTATGAACATGAAGTTTTCTTATAAATAAGGAAATGTCGTATAAATTCACTGAAATGAGTCAACTTCATTCTGTTATTTCTCACTGTATTTAATTTGAATTGTTATACAGTGTTGACTTCGTTGATTGGGATATTATCGAGATTTGTTTGTGTGACTTGTTGTAGATAAACAAAAGTGAGCTATTTTATTTGCAAAGACTTGGCGAATTCCATATTTTTTTGCTAAGTTCTAGAACAAACTTTTAATCACGTCATGAAATTGCTCCGGGTTTTTTTAACAAACAGTTACATAATATTGTTAAAGACTATTACGATAAATATTGCAAATGTTACGGAACAAAAGAAGATCAGGGGTGCATGTAAATAAGACAGCAATCCAACAAAGAACAACGATTATTATTGACGAGGTTCCTGTCTTGAACCTGTGGCGGGGTTAAATGAAATTCAGGATATCAACACTATTTTAATCTCGATATAAGGTAGAATAAAAAGGTGCAAAAAATCCGTACAATTAAAATCTGTATTGGAAAATTTCCATTTAACCGCATAAAATCGTACTGAAAGGAGATTACAAAAATACAAGTACGAACAAAACAGTAATTAACAACACCTACACATTGTTTACTTCTTCAAGTCTTATCATTTTTAACAAACAGCTAGAACCAAAATAGCTGAATGTGTACCATAGAGACAATATATATCTTTTCTTCATCTATAATTCGATTTGCTTCATCATAATCATCATCGAACTATCAGAATGATAATTTTGTTGAATGTTGAGAAATAAAGTATGATACTATTCGATATGAGCTTTTCTCATTGTTGAAGGCCGTACGGTGACCTATAGTTGTTAATTTCTGTGTCATTTCGGTCTTTTGTGGATAGTTGTTTCATTGGCAATCATACCACATCTTCTTTTTTATATACAAGAAGTTGAACTATTTCGAAAAAAAAAATTGAAGACTCGATACCTTTTAAAATGATCTTGCTAGAGAGAGGAATCGACTCTGTCTCTTAACTTTGTTGACTTTTTTTACGTGACAACATACGGTATGGGTAGAATATACCTAAACGAGCAACACGATATCTTGCGTGGTTGATATATATGAATAAGAATATGTGGTATGTTTGCCGATGAGACAACTCTCCACCAATTACCAAATGCCATCGAATATGTCTTTTCTGTTGGCAAATTACGGAACATTTTCATTCAACCAGATTTGTGTGCAACTAATGTCTTGTGTAGTTCTAAAATGTTATGAAATATCGCAACTGCATATCTACCATTAATTATTGTATTGCTTTGTTAACAATTTACAATGTCATCACATATTTCAGTGCAGTAAAATAAGCCTTCTTTTGTTTTTTGTTTGTAGGGTGTTCTACATAGATTTCAATGGCTTCGTCAGTGTCATCGTATTTCATCATGCACACGACTCCGCCAAACAAGTTTAATGATGGCGAAGATAATGAAAAAGCCGGAAAGGAAAAGAAGCAAGTGAAAAAGAACAAAGGCAACAAAAGCAGGCAACTCGTAATAACAAGAAATGAACTTACACGGAAAAGAATGACCTTGATTCGCTCAAAGCTTGAAGAATCAAGAGCTAGACATTTTGAAAAGGTACATAACCAAGCATTGAACTGCTCAAGATCCATTCCACATGTAGCCGATGTGTTCACTCCAACTACGAAGGACATGAAAGACCCTGACACGGAAACCGCGATGGAAATGGTTCCAATTTCAAACACAGGCGAAGAAGTACCGTATGTGTATTTCGTCGTTTCGCCAGATAAACAGGAAAAAGTAACAAAAGTGAAAGCAAAATTGAAAGAGAGACAGAGAGACGATGAAAAACGTAAACAACTAGTTAGTCGATCTACTGTTTTTACAACAAAGGAAGATTATGGAATATTTACAGACAAATCAAAAACGATGACACTTGCTCATAATTTTGGACTTCCATCACAGCCAATGTCTTTACCCGAAAGACCGTCAACTCAAAAGCAGATAGTATTTCCGCTGCCAATAAAGTTAACGCCTAAGAATCCCCCGACTACTCCTGCAACAACAATAACTACATCTATTGGACATCGTGGCAGCAGAGACTGGGATTACCAGGATTTTGAGACTATATATGAAAAACCTATTAAAATGACTATATGTGAAGACAATGAAATAGTTGAAACTAGGGAAATGAGAGAAACTAGTGGAAAAGCCGTCGTACTTCGTGGATCTACAAGATCTTTGTCAACCAAGTGTTTGGAATTACCATTTATTTCCCTTGATGAACAAAGGAAAGCGTTAGGAACTGCAGGATCATATGGTGTCAGATCTCTCGATTTCGTTCGAAAATCAGTATCTCAAGATTCCTCACAGAAAAGAGTACATTTTGCGGAATCCGTTGACCTTCCATCTATAAAAGGAAGTCAAATTAGCAGTTTTAATGAAATTCTGCCTTCTCTTGGATTAAGACCGTTGACAGTTCCCGACTTCAGTTCAGAAAAGTCAAAAAGTTTAAGTGACTTAAAGTCACTAACAGGAACTCGCCTCTTACATTCGTCTTCCGGAAGATCATACAGGTCTGGTAAATCACTCGATTTACCAAAAATTGACATTGTATCATCTGTTTATGATGAGCTTATTTTAAAAGCTATAGAGGCATACATTATGTCTTTACCCCCTTATTCGAAGCAATCTCAAATAGCTAGACAGCTCCTAGATCAGTTACAAAACAAAACAATTTCCACGTCAGAGTTAGACAAAGACCAATATAAGAGTATCCGAGAAGACATCGCTAATTTACCAAGAAATACCGTAAGTCAACGTGGGAGACAACAGAAAAACAATCCTCGTAAAGGTACCGCAGAGAAATGTTTCAGTCCACTGGAACCGAAATGTTATAGACTAGTTTTACCAGGAGCATTGCCTCCGGGGCCAAGTATCAAGGTACTACAGTCATAGTTCCTTTAATATATTGTTTCTAAAACATCACAAAGCAGTATTGACCAAAGCCAGTGGTCGACAATTTATAAAAATATGTACGAAATGCCAATTCAGTAATATTGCTGTTGAATCTTCGTGGTTAAAAAGTTCTTCTGTAAACCAGCACGAGTGATTCTGTGTTAATTATGCGTCTGACTTCTTCTCTATATGTGCCAAAATTTGTTTTAATGCATAGCATTGTTAGAAAAAAAACCTGTTATTAAGTGCTATTTATTAAAATCTAGTTATTTACTTTCGATTGATCTTACATTTGTTTTTTGCTTTGTATAGCTTATTCGGGACATCCTTAATTTTTAACACACTTGGTAATAGTGGTAAACAATCAAATAGATATACGAAGATGTGGTTTGAGTGCCAATGAGAAAACTCTCCATCCAAGTCACAATTTGCAGAAGAAAAAAAATAGTATAGGTCAAAGTACGGTTTTCTTATGTCTTTATTTGGAAAAAAAGTTATCTAAATACTATAAAAGAGGGACGAAAGATACCAAACTCATAAATCGAAAATAAATTGACAACGCCATGGCTAAAAATGAAAAAGACAAACAAACAAACACTAGTACACATGACACAACATATAAAACTAAAGAATAAGCAACACGAACCCCACCAAAAACTATAGGGGGTGATATAAACTAGATGGAACCAGTACAAAGGAATGTGATGAAATTTGTGATTTGAACTTTCGCTCTCGAGTTTTAACTGTAAGGCTGATACACCAAGTTATCGTCATTGATAAAAGTATCATAGCAAACATTTAATAAGTTCAAATGTTATTCACCAGAAAAGGCATGTGTACTAGAACCTAATTACTGTTATTAGAAAAAAAGACATGTGTACTAGGGCCTAATATCTGTTTTTAGAAGAAAAAACGTCATGTGTACTGTTATTAGAAAAAAGTCATGTTTATGCTAGAGCCTAATGTCAGTTATAGGAAAAACAAACGGCAAGTGTACTAGCACCTAAGATCTATTATTGAGAACAAAAGTCATCTGTATGATAGGCCTAAAAAGTCATGTAAACTACAGACTAAAATCTGTTATTAGAAAAAAAGTCATGTGTACTATCTGTTTTGATATAGGAAGACCGGTGAAAATGTGAACAACCAAAAATAGATCAAAATGATTTGTATGCGATACTATCAAGTTAACGTATGATTCCAGTCAATACTCCAGTTGCCTACATGAGTTATGCAAAACTGTTTACAAATTATAGACAGCAAAAATGCAATTGTATACTTTCAACATGGTTTGCAAGCAAAACAAAGAAAACAAACTAAGACCAATGATCTGTATAATATAATTTATAGAAATATGATATATTAACATTGTAAAAATGTTTATTTTGGTCATAAATTCAGGAATTCTTTAGTTTCCAAGAAACTTTTGATTATAGTGTCATTTGCTACAGTATAGCCTATCCTATGGTTACAGTAGAACCAGTATGAGTTCCGATATGAATCTGTGCTGACATTTTCAGAACACCATGTTCGCGCACAGTAAACACACGTTCGCTGCAGAGGAGATCGAAGTTTCAGTTCTGTTCGACACCTGCAGTGATTTTCGTGAGGATGCACTATTTCTTTCAACCTATACGCCACTGCACTAACTCTCTGTTTCATGATGTTAAAGCTATCCTGTTCGAATTCTAGTTTTCGCAACCGAGATTCGAAAGCTTTCGTTTTTATTTCTAGTGACATGGTTTTACTATCTTTAACTACTTGCCATAAAGTTTTTGATTTACTGCATAATTCAATGCATTCTTGTAACAGGTTTTGCAACACATACTTATCTGCTACTATCAAACTGTCAACTACAAAATCTTGAGTATATGAACCACTTTTCAGCTTGGACAAGAGAACTTCTTCACACTTTTCCTTTAGCTTGTCTATTTGATATTCTTCTGCAATTGATAAAAGACGAAAAGCAGAATCCGTACCAGCTTCTAAATCGTCACTGAATCCTGGATGAATGAAACGAATCATCTCTGAAACATCCTGATATGACTTGTCAGGGAGATCAATATTTGATTGTTCCTTTTCTTTGAATTCCCCGGAAAACATACATTTAAACACAGGTGAAGCAAAAGCTAACAAACTGCGACTAGTATATAGAGGTTTTTCTTCTACAATAAGGTTGACATCACATAGAAACTCGTCAGCGGAAAAATCGGAATCGTCGGTTGCTCTATCATGGTTGTCGCTATTCATATTGTTCATTTGTACTGTGAGTCTAACATATTTTTTATTCCCCCTTAGAGATGTCGTTAATAGCAACTGTAATTCTAAATTATGACGTCTTCGCATGGTTCCCAGTTGAATTCAAAGAAGACGCCATTGCACGCTTCTTGTTTCTGTTATTCTGAAGCACACGTCGTTTGTATTTCTTTTTTTTTTTTTTCTGTCAGGTAGTGCTAAAATTGAAGTTAAAAACGGCTTCTTTTTTATATTTTGAGTGAAAACATATGTCTGTTTAATTTGTTCACTAATCGTTGTCAATATAACGGAATTTTATGCGACTGCCTTACAAGTGAACGGTTAAGCTAGCTATAAAATCAGGTTTATTCCACAATTTTTCTTAATGAGAATATGACAGTTGTTATCTTTTTTTTTTGTGCATACCTATAATAGCAGAAACACATCGTAAAAGGAGCCCTGTTACAGCATGCTTAACGTTGCAATATCACTTATCAGTTGGATTATATTCAGTTACCTTAGCTTGATCCCTGTATCGTATGAGGCAAATTGGGTCAAGGCTTAAGCTCGGATAAGATAATTGGGGGTTAGAGATGGCATGTCAGTAACTTCTTGTAGTCCTTTGTTAATTTATGTATCATTGCCATTTTGCATAGGTTGTTGTGTTACCTCTTCTGACATTAGACTCGGAATTTTTTACAAACTGAGTTTTACTGTACTTATTTCTGTTTTTCTACATTGGCTAAGGGTATAAGGGTGGGTTGAGATCTCCAAAAAATATGTTTAACTCTGCCGAATTTTGTGTTGAAGACCCATCGGTTGTCTTCGGCTGTTTTCTGCTATTTGGTCGAGTTGTAGTTTCTTTGACACATTCACTACTGCCATTCTAAATTTTATTGTGATAAATAGATATATTACATTAAAATAGATTGTTCTTATAAAACTATGCAAGCATAAAGGTTACGGAGATGATTTATAAATTGCTTAACGCCCAGCGTCCTTTTGAAATTTCAAATATGTTCTGCTTTTTCGGAAAGATAACAGTATCGTTTCACTTTCACTTGCGAAGTGTTTTTATCTTCAAAATATTGGCAGACGAACGTTTGAAGACCAAAAGACTAACTTTCTATTTATTAAATATTTTTTAAATACGAATTCTTTTGAGAAATTAGTTATAAAAAAAAAGGATACATGACTGATAAGAACAGCCATGATAGTTCTTATTCATTTGAATTACTCCATTACAAACCGATTTGAATAAAAAGAGATGTAAAGATCAATGAGACAGCAACCGACAAACACAAAGCACCAAAGACAAAAATATTTGGTGTCGATATACTGTCTCTCTATACAAGAGATCACTGAAATGAAACAGAAATTAACAACTACAGGTCACGGTCTTCAACAATGAACAAAACCCATATCCCATAGAAAGAAAATCTCCGCCTCAAAAAATAAATCAACACGAAGAAAAAAATAAGGGAACACCTAGTTAAACAGTTATTATTTATACAATATAAAGAACCATTCATCTGACGTGTTTTCCCAAAGTCAGCATTTAAGCATTTTCAATTCATTCGAATTTTCTATCTATACACAAACATATTTAATTATTTTTGTAAAATACTGAATTGGAAGATAAACGTGCTATATCTTAAGCCTTATTACCTATAGCTTTCTTATGAGTTGTTAGGGGTAACTCAATAAGTAAAGGTAAAAATCTATGATTTGTTGTTCAAAAAGTTAAATAAAAATAAAATAACAATTATCTGATAACTTTTTTTGATCGAATATTCATACCTTTTTCGATATTTCAATTGCAATTAGTATACGGGTTTTATTACAGATAAAAATTTTGTCAACACACTCATATTTTATAACATGTAAACTAAATTGATGTTTTTGACAGAATTTTTTAGAATAACCTTCCTCTTACACACCCAGACAAAATTTTGGACTTTAAACCTTTGGTAGGCAAAACACCCCAGGATAACAAAATGTGAAATAATTCAAAAGGAAAATCAAGTTGCCTGTTTTAAGTCGAAATGTCAAAAAGATCAAACGAGAAGTATTGTGACTACAGGCTGCTGGATTAAGAAAGGCACACGGTAAAAGTTAAAGCGGAGTTTAAATGGTCATGAAGCCCAATCTCACCGTTGTCTTGGGCAGAAATAAACAATAAATACAATTACAATTATGTATAAGTAGGGTAAACATTGCTTTTATGATTTTTATATCAGTAGTTTGTTTCATTTTTCATTTGATCGTCAACCCTCCTAGTGAGTCGAGGTCCTTTAAAATGGTATTAATTGTTTATTTCTGACCTAGACAACGGTGAGATTGGGCGTTCATGACCATTTAAACTCCGCTATATTTTTTACAGTGTATAATGTAATATAGATACAACGAATAAGCGTAGATCTTGAAAATTAAACCATGAGCCGGGGCGACGAATGGTTTGTTTACATTTAGGGTATTTGTATCACATAATTTTATCAAAATAATCTTCAAAATCATCGTTCTTTCTATTCTAATTTCAATAAATCTTTTCTGACAAGATGTTCTTATTTCGATTGGTGAAAGTTTATACAAGCCCACCGCGAACCCTTCTAATGCATGCATTCTTTAATACTCACTCTACGACTTAAATCCGAAGATATGAACGATCGTCCCAGAACACAATGAAAAGTAAAGCAACAGAGATAATGATTAATGCAGTCAGACAAATAAAACAAAAGGTACTTAAATGACACCTATAACATTTACAACGACAACAAGCCTCGAAAAATTTACAACAGCTTGACTGACAACAGATCCAGCAACCATGACAACAGCAGACGTTAAATACCAAACCGGAAGTACAAGTCAATATATATCGAAAAACGATACAACAGCCAAATACAATTCCAAAGAAAGACAATGCAGGACGATTAAAGTCTAAAAAAGCGAAATATCCGCAAACTACAGCAAGTCCGATCGAACCATATCCTGAAAACAGATGCATGAACAGAAGCCGACAAAGATGCTTGTCATCTAATGTTTTTTTCGTCGCCTTGGAATTAAATTGTAAAAAACGAAAGACAAAAATAATATAGATTCAATTCCTATAGCGACAGTAACAGTCGCCAAACTCGCCTTCAACGCTGCTTCATAGATAAGTTTCTCTGCAATTTTACAAACAAAAGTCGTATCAGTGTGATTCTTCATGTTGTCAAGGATAGCAATACTTGATTTGCTAAGAACACGTTTTATATCTGGCACATGCGCAGCCAAATCTATTCTGAAATCGGCTTCTTCGCGTAAATTACTTCCTCTTGTGTCCCCACATTTAATAATTTTACTTTCGACGGTAAGGCTGACAATAGCTGCAACAATTATTTTTACGTAAGCTCTCCGCACCAATGCACCAGCAATGGCACCGAGGGCAGCTACTAACAAAGCTGTTTTGAGTCCTACTTCTTTACAATCTATTATCAAAATGTTGATCAAATCAATAAAGCAAATCCGGGAGCAAGTTTTGGTGTCTGCTTGATGACTGACGCTCTTTCCGGTCAAAATAAAGTTGATTGCATGCTCACAATTATTTGATGATATCTCATACATTCTCTCACCAATTCTTTCGCTGAGACGATTAAAAGCTTCCTCAATTTCATCTTTTGTCTTTGGATAGTTCTCCTTTTCAACTAAATACACACCCTGGTTAAAATCAAAAATATCGTTTGTATCGTTTTCTCCAATGAAGATCGTCTGCTGTATAAATTTCCCGATACCATGACTACTCTCCGTCTCTATTTCAGCAGATGTTGTGTAATGCCCAATGGTGACAGCATCGACCCCGTCAGATACCGGAGAGATTGCCAAAACAACAAGATGGTGGAAGTAGCCACCTGTTCGTTTCAGTTTAATATGAGACAACAATTTTACCCTCTTTCGAAACTCCTTGTAGCTACTTAGTTGATTTGGAATTTTCCCCTGGTAAATACTTTCTTTACTTTCCGGTGTTGTGTTATCATCGTGATTAACAATCTACAATAATAAACAAGACGTATTTTACACTACATTTTGGCGAGTGTTCTATTTTCCGAAATTGTCTTAAATGATATTTTCAATATAAACGGAAATGTCGAGGAGAGTGATTGCTGCTGTCTTATAATAGAACTCATGACATGAATATGTGGTCATTTTAATAAATTTTTATGTTACAAAACTTTGAATTTTTCGAAAAACTAAGGATTTTCTTATCCCAGGCATAGATTACCTTAGCCGTATTTGGCATAACTTTTTGGAATTTTGGATCCTCAATGCTCTTCAACTTTGTACTTGTTTGGCTTTATAAATATTTTGATATGAGCGTCACTGCATGATGAGTCTTATGTCAAACGCGCGTCTGGCGTAGTAAATAATAATCCTGGTATCTTTGATAACTATCATGTACAATACAGATTTAGTTTAAAACGTAAACTAAAATAAACTGCGATGACATGGGCATATTTTTTTAAGTATATTTGTAGACAGTTTCGTAGTTTCAATAGTTATAAAAAAATATCATGAAAATGTACAACACAACAGCATTTCATTCTAGTAATTGCAGCATAAAGTAAAACGAGTCTCAAAAATACTGAACTCTGAAGAAAATTCAAAAAGGAAAATCCCTAATTAAATGGCAAAATCAAACGCTCAAACACATCAAACGAATGAATACCAACTGTCATTTTCCTGACTTGGTACAGTCATTTTCTTATGTAGAAAACGGTGGATTGAACTTGGTTTTATAACTAACTAAACCTCTCACTTACAGCAGTCAACATTGTGTTATAAGTATGACAGTCGTATCAAATTCCATTATATTGACAGCGATGCATGAACAATATTAACAGACACAGTAGTATCTGATGTAAAAATGTCAAAATTAGGGATAGATGCAGCAGTCAATATAGTGTTGTCATCTTAATCATTATAGAACAAACAAATGTAACAAGAAGCACAAAAAGGCATACATTAAATTAAGCAACTTCGTTTTGCTTTTCTATTATACGATTTTATTTATCTATGTAAAATTCAACCATAATGGGTCGAAAGATTGTATTGGGACCGAATCCTTTCCTTGATGACATACACATGGTCAGATTAACATTAACTCTGATGTAGAATCGCGCGTTTGTTTTTTATTACTTATTCGTGTTAGGTATTAATGACATTCAATACGCATAATACCATACAATTGTAAATTAAAAGTAAGGTTAGGGGAGGATTGGGCCCTTACAAACATGTTAACCCCCGCTACATCCTTTAAGCGTCTGTCCAAACCAAGGAACATATGTAATTTCGATTTTGTTGTTGATTTCTGTTTGCCTTATTTGTTTGTATTTATAATGATAGAAGCAATCAGTCTGACTATTTTCTCTAATTGTTTCACATTATATCAGTCCGCTAACATTCACAGATAACTGTTCTGTGTGTTTAGATCATTTTTGACGGACGGACAGCCATCCTTATCGTATGAATTGTTGTCTATATGGCAATCATACAACATCTTTTTATTTCTAAATATATCAAAGGTTAAATGAAAATTTTCATGTCATGTCATTTCAAGGTGTATATACATGTATGTATATATGTATAATATATGTGTGAATCGTAGAGGCCATTGTCAAAACGGTAAACCAAGGTAACAATAGGATGCATAGGAAATTCTCGCTTTGTATGAATAAAGATATCGTTTTCTAAAATGTTAGTAAAAATTAAATCATATAAACTTACGGGTGTTGTATCAGACAACCTATTATCCGCCATCACAAACTTTTAGCTGTTGAAACACAAATACAATTGTAGTAATGTTATGGTTCAAGTGCACGTATTAACCAAAAGGATATGAAATGATCAGATATATGACTATATAATATTATTTATGATGGATTGTCCAAATACGATATTGAAGGACTGTATACGAATATTCAAGTATTCAAGTATTATATTTTAGATGAGGGTGTACATTTATAGGCAGAAAACATATCTAATAGTGACAATTTCGTTAATCTGTTGACGGTTTTTTCCGTAATATTTGTTGCGTGGTGGGATATGAATGTCATATATGCCCATTATAAATCTTCTGTCTTCTCTAAAAAAAAAAAGCACACAAAAATGAGACAATCACAAAGTTTAATTATAACGGACTAACCAATTTTTTTTTTGATGAGCTGTGTTTTACTCCTATATCACTCTATCAAATTATGGTTCTTCAACGGATCTATTTCAACGCCAATCTTCAAAATAGTATAGGCTCCAATGTCAGCCCATTTTCTAGATGTTGTCAAAACTCAACGATTCAGTGAATTTATATATCTCAAAGTTCCAAGAAAATCTTGACCGACATCTACGATCCAAATTGTTCAGTAACTAAAATAATTACTTATATATATATATATATATATACAACTCGTCTAAACATCAACCCAACAATGTTAGATCTGTAAATTTGCTTTCGCAAATTTTTGGTTCTTCCCTCGCCGGTATTCGAACCCATATATATATATATATATAGACACACTTTTTCAGTAACATGGGTTGCAGCCAGATTTATCTAAGATAAAAACTGTTAAAGATTATGATGGGGGAAAAAATAACGAAACCCTCCGTTAAAACATTAGAAAATGCATCAATTAATATATCTTAGTAATTCAAAATGGAATACTCCAAAAAAGGATCGTATAACTAGTTATGTCACAACTATTCTAAGTACAATATGCAGTTTTTCTACCAGTTTGATAAAAAGTCTTTAATTTTAAAGTCTGGCAAATTTTAACTTGTTTTTACACACAAAACAAAAGTCAGATTGCTAATAAAAAGACATTATTCTTAGATTTAAAATCATTGATCATAAAAACAAATCACGAAATAATTTACTACATGCAGATGTGTGCACTTTTTTGTAAATCATTATCGATGAATATACAAAACAACAGAGTTACATTTCACTTAGTTATGTAAGAATAAAACAGGACATTCGCACTCGACAGACGATTCAAATTTCTTCCGGTGATGACTGGCAAGATGTAATTCAACGTAAATTAACATTTTCTGTAAGTTCACGACCAAAGTACATATATCTATGTAAGCCGACACAAACTCGTCAAAACAATTCATGTAAAGTACCACCGAACTAGATACGTTTTTTTTCGCGACGGCGAGCCCTGAAAGGTTTCGATACTTTTCCACTAAAACAAATAATCGAAACATAAGCACGATCGTAAAAATCCGAACCTGGTTCACTTTTGATTGCTGTGATCTTTTTATTTA
Organism: Mytilus edulis; assembly: GCA_019925275.1. Classification (NCBI taxonomy): domain Eukaryota; kingdom Metazoa; phylum Mollusca; class Bivalvia; order Mytilida; family Mytilidae; genus Mytilus; species Mytilus edulis. Next base: position 62,782,943 of record CM034350.1, read on the forward strand.
CATATCGAATGGATGTGTTTTTGTTGTTTTCTATGTATCAATCTGATGAGTTAAACTCTTTGAACTGCTTTTTATGGTTGTCATGTTACATAACTGTTCCAGGTTAGAGAAAGTATCAAATGTATCGATGTAACTATGTGAACGCAAATGTTCTTAATGACTAATGCTTTGTTACATTGTTTTGGTTTTTTTTAGGATGAAGAAGACATTACAATATTGACTGCTGTTCCCTAATTTTTGACAGTGTGTCATTTTGTTTTGTTCACGCATCTTTGTCAATATAATGAATTTTATGCGACTGTCATACAAGTGAGAGATTTATCTAGCTATAAAACCAGGTTCAATCCACCATTTTCTACATGAGAAAATGCATGTACCAAGTCAGGAATATGGCATTTGTTATCCATTTGTTTGATGTGTATGAGCTTTTGATTTTGATTAGGGACTTTCCTTTTTGAACTTTCCTCGAAGTTCGGTAAATTTGCGATTTTACTTTTTATCAAGATTCATAGATTCTTTTAACAATGTTTACATTGTATGATACTAGTATACACATTGTTTATATGAATAATTTCAGAAGTCCATAACTACCATAGCTTATAATGAACTTTGGATAATATTGTAGAATCTCTTTTAATAAATATTTGCTTGTTGGGTTTGTTTCTATGTTTCTTTTTTATGCTTGGCTTCGTTTGTTCTCTGTGTTGTTTCTTTTTACATGCTCTTGTATTCACGTCTATATTAGTTATGATTTTTTTAATGAAATAAGACAACATTCAGTGAAGAGAATGTAAGCAATTATATGCTACCGTACGGCCTTCAACAATGAGAAAACCCCGAACCCTATTGTCGGCTTAAAAATATCATACATGAAAAGTATAAACAATTCAATTTAAAAACTAACGGCCTAATTAATTAATAACAAGAATGTGTCCAAAGTACACGGGTACCCCATCCGCACTATTATTTTCTATGTTCAATGGACCGTGAAAATGTGGAAAAATCTCTAATTTGGCATTACAATTAGAAAGAGCATGTCGTAGGGAACAGGTGTACTTAGTTTCAAGTAGATTGGACTTCAACTTCATCAAAAATTACCTCAACCAAAACAAAAATTTTAACCGGGACAGACTGACGGAATAATGAACGGAAGAACAGACGATCGAATGGAAGAACAGACGAATGAACGAATAGATGGACGAACAGACCAGAAGACATGATGCCCATAAATGAGACATAAAAAAAATTGAACGAACAACAATTATGTTACACAGCAAACAAACGGCAACTACTGAATTACAGACTCCAGACTTGAGACAGGCACATGCAGAATGTAACGAGGTTATTTAGCTCAGTTGAAGGCATCAATCCTCCCCTAACCTGGGACATCGGTGTAACAGACTCAGGTCAACATAAAAACAAACTATAAAAATCAGTTGAAAAAAGCCTAACTCGTCAGATGGATATAAATAGTAATTTATCAAACAAACACACAGAGTGGACGTAGCGTGTCGATTAGCATCCCACCTCAACACCGATAACCTTGTTAGATGAACGCACACCTTACTTAAATTTTGTTTAAAGTGATCATGTTGACGTTTTCATTACTTGATATGTATACGATGTTCAGGTATTACTTTGGAATGAACAACTGAATACAAAAAAAAAAAACATTTCTTTTTTTCATTTTCAGTTTTTAATTGCAGATTAAACAGAAAGTTAAACTACTTGTACTATATGTGTTGAACAAATAACACACCGAAGGAACAAACACATTAAAAACATGAAATCGGTATCTGTTTTTTTTTTTTATATTTTATACCTATATAGTATATAATTTAAAAGCTGACACAAAACCAAAGCCTATAACAAATATTAAGCACACATGTTAAGGATTTGTTTTCTCTCAATCCATTTATGACTTTCGAACAGCGTTATACTACTGTTGCATTTATGAACCCCTCCATGAGTAGATGTATAAATATCTTCCGAAAGTTCTAACACAACCAAACGTGTGTTATCGATTTCTAGTTATCATATGGTATGTCGGAAAAGGTTTTCTGCTATTTATTTAGATAAAGGAATATTTGTAGTAAAAAATATTCCCAATATATTTTATTTTACAGATTTAATTCTGGTTTATGAATTTTACCATGAACATATGGCAAATCATGGTTTACATATAATAAATAGTTCAGAAACCAGTTGGTTATTGTATAATTATCTCACATTTCAATGATGAATCGAATAGACTATTTGTGTGTTAAATCTTCTGTTACACAGTACTGCAAATACGTTACGAAATCTACTGTTCCCTTTAAATATTTCTAAACTGTTTTGTCACATTGTTTGGATGGTATATAGTATATATTTAGTTTTATTTACATATTGATGTAAAATGTAGCAATGAAGACCGTACTTTGACCTATAATGGTTTACTTTTAAATATTGTGACTTGGAAGGAGAGTTGTCTCATTGGCACTCATACCACATCTCTTATATCTATAAACATAAGAAAAGTTAATTCACATATGTGGATTCAATATTATTCCTAGGATACCAATTTTCGTGGAATTCGTGGCTATGGGCAACCTTGAATTTGAATGTCCATTACAGCACACATTTTCTAATGGCTTATGCTGAACCACGAAATCAAATCGCCAGGCAATTACAATTTTTCCTCAATCATCGAACATTTGTATCCAACAAAATAAATTAATCCACAGTAATAAAATAAATAAGACAGAACAAAACTGCTCTAGTTTTAACTATAGGGGTAGTTGCAGATAAGGATCAGTTACTGTAAGGGCTTAAACAATGATCTAACTACCTTTTTGAAAATCCTTTACTTTCTTAATTTCTTTTAAAAAATAATCGAAGTTGTGTTAGGCAGTATTTTATTATTTTTTAGGAAACCTACAATGTATATATATTAACACATTTTGAAAACCAAAAAATAAGCAGGCGCGGATCCAGAGGGGGGGGGGGGGGGGGTTGGAACCTCCTTTTTTAAACGATCTATGCATTTGAATGGGGACATGTAATTGGAACCCCATCCCATTTGTCCTGGGTTAGTAATTATTATTATTTAAATATTACGTAATTTTTCAATAAAATGCATTATTTCTCCATGACAAGATTTTAACAACGCCTAGGCAGCATACAAATAACTTAATTTTACGCCAAGGTAATAGCAAGGACATGTAAAATAAGAATTGAATGTTCCTTTAATGTAGTTTAATATATTTGTCAAAGGACACACACTCCTTTTGTAAAGAGCTTCCATGCTTCATACAAAATTTGTTTCTTTCAATGATTTAAATGCCAATTAAAATATAAAAAGAACCAGGCAATCATTAAATAAACAGTATAAATTAGATATAATTCGCATATCATTTACTGTAGAGAACTTTGGTATTGATAGGGGTCAATTTTTGTGGAATGTGAAAACATACTTGGTTCGATCGTTTGTTTTTTCAATTTATGTTTTAAAAAAAAAACATATTCGCACTCGATGGAAAATATGTAATTTATGCCTCGTTCACACGTACGTTTAATTTGAATTGAATTCGAATCGAATTCGCTAATCGCGTCCTCACACTCTTCTTTTTTAATTCGAATTGATTCGAATTCGCTAATTCGAATTATCCAATACGCATTTGAAATACGTTTTTGTTAATTCGAATTTAAAGCTAACGTCGTTAGTACAGTAAAGCGAATTTCACGTCGAAATTAGTTAATGCGAATCGAATTCGAATTACGTGTGAAGTCAGCATTAGTATTGTAACTGAATGGACTTATGGAAATCGTATGAAATGATCTTGAAGTAAAGATTCTAGGTACTGTCGTTGTTTATCATCTTACTTAGGTGCTATAGTCATGGTCATGTTTATTGTATTTGTATATTTTTAATTTTGACTGTTAAATCCTTTTTAGGTAATTTGTTGTATTCATACACTTTGCAATTGTTTAATATTTTAAGTAAATATATGAAAATCTAGAATAATACTGATATATAAGTTTATGGTATCTATAACATTTCATAATGTATTTGTATTATATACATAAAATTGGTTCATGACTTGTTACATGAATCTTCATTTCATTTATGTGTTGTTTTAATATCATAATTGTCTGTATTTGGATCACGCCCCTATTGTGCTCTTTCCAATAAAATACTGAATTGATTTGTATTGAATTTTGCTATGCTCATGTTTGTAATCCTGTCTTACATTTTGCCTATGAACTTTGCCTATTGATTGCCTATATGCAATTTTGTTTCAATTTTATTTGTTTTAAATAGATTAAGATTAAAGCACAGTGTTATCTGCTGTACTCCAATTTTACTTTTTTTTTTTTTATCCATAACGTCTGTTTATTCTACCCACGCAATGAATGTTCCTCTGGTATATTTTGTCAATCTTTTGTTGTCAATATGATACAATTATATGTCACTATCATACAATACCAAGTGAGAGATTTAGCTAGCTATAAAAAGAGATTTAATCCATTGTTTTTTACAGAAGGAAATATATGTCCTAATTCAGGAATATGATAGTTATTTTCCATTCGTTTGATGTGTTTGAGCTTTAGATTTTGCCGTTTGATTATTGACTTTCTGTTTTGAATTTTCCTTAGAATTCAGTATTTTTGTTATTTTACTTTTTTCGGCACTCATTGAACAAAAACACTTTCAAAGAACATTTTTATCTAGATTACACACACTTAGAGACAAAAGTAAGTAGTCATATAAACAGCAATATATACAATTTAGAAATTCTACAATCATTTGTGTAATAGTTTTTCATATAAAAAGTTAACGAGAATTATGAAGTTCATTAAATATTTGTTCTGCTCACATTTCAATTTAAATTCCATGTTTGTTTTTGTTAACAAAAAAAAAGACAACCAGATAAACAAGTTTGTTTTATAATGTCATATGTATCGTTTTTTGGAATGACATCAGGAAATTTTAAACAGTCTTTACTCTAATTTTTCAGATGATTTTTTTCAAAGAAACACGTTTTCAAGATAAAAATTATTTGCTATTGATGTCATCTGAGACTACTTTAACACATAGTAGTCTCAGGCGTCATAGAAATATCACGATACTTAAAAAAACATACAGACCTGACCATAAACTGCATAAAACATGGAAATTACGACGAAAGTGAGCACCACATTATACAAATTGTTTAATTCCCTGCAAAACCAATCAATTTGTTGCATATTACTTACCACAAGGGATTTCACTATTTTAGACATAAAACACATAACATTAAGGTGGTTTCAAACAAACACACCCCAAGTCATAAGCTCAGTATTGCGATCACTAACTACAGGAGATCCTTTATAATATATTAATTCTACTTCTATGTGTCTAATGTTACCGGGTCCAATACTTTAAGATATCTTTTTATCAATTGAAAAGGGATTAATATGTCAGACGAGTTTTAGCTAACGCAAAAGCCTAAATTATTTACAGTAAATGTATTGTATTCAAATAATTCTGATAAGTTCTATTTCAAAATAATCGTTCTTTTTTTAAATACAATGATTATGTTCTAAAACGTTGGACCCCTATCGCTCTTCCTTTCTTCAGCTCTCATATAGCGACCTAAGCCCGTTGTTCAGTTTAACTAATCATTCCAGAAAACAATAACAACTAAACATGCACCAACTAGAAAAATTACTGAAGATAGAAATATAAAACAAACGGTGCTGAAATAACATTTATAGCATTTACCACTGTCCTCGTCACATTTACAACAGCTTGAATTATCATAACAGTCCCAGCAACACTTATAAAAGCAGACGGACTGAAAAATCATCCCTGCAGTACAAGTCAATATATATCGAAAAACGATACAACAGCCAAAAACAATTCCAAAGAAAGACAATGCAGGACGATTAAAATCTAAGAATGCGAAATATCCACAAACTACAGCAATTCCTATAGAGCCATATCCTGCAAATAGTTGTAGAAACAACTTCCGACATAGATCTTTAGCTGTCAAAGTTTCCTTTCGTCTTCTTGGAATTAGATTGTTAAATACAAAAGACAAGAATAATATAGTTTCTATTCCTGTAGCGATAGCAATAGTTACCAAACACGTCGTCATGGCTGCTTCATAGATAAGTTTCTCTGCAATGTTACAAACAAAATTCGTATCAGTGTGATTCTTCATATCGTCAAGGATAGCAATACTTGTGTTTTTAAAAGCATCATTGATATCGGGCAAATCAGCAGCCAAGTCTATTCTGATACTCGCTTCGTTACGTAAATTACTTCCCCTTTTGTCTCCACATTTGATTATGCTACTTTCCACGGTAAGGCTGACAATAGCTGCAATAATTACTCTTACATAAGCTCTACGCACCAACGAACCAGCAACTGCACCAAGGGCAGCTACCAACAAAGCTGTTTTAAGCCCTACCTCTTTACAGTCTATTATAATGATGTTGAACAAATCATTAAAACATGTATAGGAGCCAGCTTTAGAGTCTGTTTGATGACTGCCAGAGTCTTCAAAACATGTATTGCAGCCAGTTTCAGAGTCTATTTGATCGCTGACACTTGTTCCGGTTAATATTTGGTTAATTACATGTTCACAATTGTTCGACATTAAATCATACTTTCTTTCTCCAATTCTCTCGCTGAGACGATTAAAAGCTTTCTCGATTTCATATGTTTGTTTTGGATGTGTCTCCGGGTTAACTAAGAATACACCCTTCTTAAAGTCTAAAATAGCATCTCTGTCGTTTGTTTTTGTATCTTTGTCGTTTGTTTTTGTATCTCTGTCGTTTGTTTTTGTATCTTTGTCGTTTGTTTCTGTATCTTTGTCGTTTGTTTTTGTATCTTTGTCGTTTGTTTTTGTATCTTTGTCGTTTGTTGCCATCAAGAAAGTCTCCTGTACAAATTTACCGATGCCTTCACAAGTTGCCAACGCGATTACAGGCGAGCTTGTGTATTGTGCGATGGTGATAGCGTCTATCCCGTCAGTTACTTTAGAGATTGCCAACACCACGAAATGGTGATAATATTCACGAAAGGCACCATCTCGTTTCACTTTTATATGAGACAATGGTTTACACTTCAGTCGGAAATCATCATAATTTTTCAGTTTATTTTGATCTTCTGGGCTAGAAATTTTTGTATTTTCCTTTTGAGTCCTGATCTTATCTCGGGTTAACATACAGCTTATTGCATGTTCACAATTGTCTGTCAATATATCATACTGCCCAATTCTCTCGCTTAGATAATTAAAAGCTTCCTCAATTGCTTTTGTTGTACTTGGATAGTTCTCATGTTTAACTAAGTATACACCCCGCTCAAAGTCTAAAATAACATGTGTACGTGTATGTTTGTCATTTTCATTCATCAAGAAAGTGTGCTGTACAAATTTATCGATATTTTCCCAACTCTCCATCCCAATTTCAGCCGGATGTGTGTAGTGTCCGATGGTGACAGCGTCTATCCCGTTTGATACTTCAGCGATGGCAAACACTACGAAATGGTGGAAGTCGTCACTTTTTCGTCTCACTTTTATATGAGACAACAGTTTGCACTTACACCGGAAATCATCATAATTTTTCAGGCAAATTAAATCGCTATTTTTCTCTTTTAATTCTATGCCTGAAGTATCATCTTCAGCGTGACTATAGCTCTACAAAATTAGAATAAAAACACGGATTTTTACAGTGGTACTTTTACATTTAATGAGTGTTATATTGCCAATATTGCGTTCAATTTTATAATGAATATAAACGGAAATGGTAGACAAATGTCGAAAGGAAAGAAGATTCTGATGTCTTAATTATAGAGCTACATGTATAATTTTTTTTTATTAAAATTCAAAGAAAAAAATATTGAAAAGATAATTAACAAAATGCCATGTCATCGGCAAATATACTTTTTTGAATTATAGAAAGCAGTTCCGAAGTACTTATGGTTCTTAAAAATAGAAAAGTCCTGATTATTTACAACATAACACTCCAAAATTTAAACTTTTCTCTGGAGTTATTCATGATATTTTATAAGCAGGATAGTGCTAAAATGTGAAAAACGTCAGTTTAACAGAATCTGATGTACGAAAAAAGACCTCCATAAAATGCCAGGCTCCCTACACTTAAAAGAACCATTGTAACTTTTTGAGGATTATGTGGTCTATTTCAAGGCAAAATTTCTGCTTCCTCTTTCCAGTGCCAGTCGAAATTTAACGCATTGCAACCACTTTGCAGAACCTACCTAATAGAGTTATGTTGATTTATTCTCGTCCTGGACTGAAATAAAATTGTAAAAAAAAAAAAGATCAGAAATATTAAAAAAAAATGCCCCCATCTGTTAAATTACTATTACATGCTCCTGACCTTTGGACACATAATGAATGTTTCCGGTTTAAACAAAATTAACTTTGATCGTATAGCAGGAGTCTTTGGTAATTCAACAAAACCAAGTATAAATAGAAACGAAATATATTCTCTTTAAAATAAAACATTTTCGCAATTCAAAATCTTTTATGTAAGGTAAACTTTCCCTATAGTTGTTTGTTCTTTTTAAAACACTTTCTAATAGATTTATTGGACGACTTACCTTATTCGAAAACGTCGAGGTATTCCTACTGTTTGCCATCGTTCTGATTAAAATCCAGATCTGTCCGAGTAACTCGTCGTCTTAGAAAAATATGTACCGTTCCAAATCAGGGTCCTTGATTGGCAGCATGACCTGATATATACACACAAAACAATACACTACGATTTGTAACAAAAAACTATTTCTTGCATTGGAATGAGCATAACAATATCAAATATCTATATTTTAATTATAAAATTGGTCTGCAATCGGTCTGCGATCAAACTTTAAACACAAATACTATTGTAGTATGGAATGTTACGGTTCAAGTTCAAGCATTTACAAAAAGGATAAAGTGACTGACACGGCATACCAATCTTTAGAAAAAACGGTAGTAAACTGAACAACAGAACTAACGTCCTATTACTATTTTTTCTTGTCTTGGCATGATTTTTACTTCTACTTTGAACACTAGATTTATTTTGATGAGTATTCTATTTAACTAGAATATCAACTAGAATATCAATCCGGTTTCAGACATGGATATTCCACTACTGATGATTCATTTTCATTGTATACACTATTTGAGTTACTTTAGCTTTTTTTATTTTAACTTTTAGAGAATAACATAAACGGTAAATTTTCCCGATTTATACAAAATATGTACGAAAATGTAAAATCGTGCATTATATCTAATGGTGAGAATTCGAGTTGCTTGCTTGTGAAATGCGTGAGAGAAAGGGCGAAAATCTTTCTAATGCTTTTTTTGCAATATTTGTAAACGATTTACAGCAGTTGTTACCTCTCTTAGTGATGATATTGAACACTGACGAGTTAACAGTATATTAAAAATTATACTGCACTCGTTCTATTTGAGCAGTCAAAATGCGTTGATCTTTTATTTATACTGCAATTGGGTGTCCTACTGTACAGATACAGCCCTTCAGATATCGCTATGCTGTATCTGTATACTCTACTGGGCTGCGTTCAATATCATAGCTGCTACGTAGTGCTACGTAGATTTTGACTATTGAACCTGAAGCTATAGACTAGCTGCTACATAGATGATTGATAGCAGCGGCTACGTAGCTGCTACGATATTGAACTCAACCCAGATATCGCTTTAAAGCTCCGCCCACTGCCGGACTGAGTATTGTTTGAACCTGTGTGACCTCAGAATGTGTATTCCAGTTGCATTCCAATGACGATGACAATTGTCTATTTCAAAACTTGAATATGTATGATTGTGTTGCAAAATCAACCATGTCAATTTCAGCATGATGCATGTTTAGTGAATAAGTCTGAAGCGTTGGACAACTCGTTCACTTAGAACTGTCTTAAATTTGACAAGGTTTTGTTATTTGTTTTTACTGTTGAAATTAGTTGTTATGTTTAAATAAATAATTATTCACCTTGAGCGATGTATTATTGTTGACAATTCGAGATCCTTTTTTTGCGAACCCGTCTTCAGCGTAATGTGTGATTTTGATATTACTACGCGGGCCTCAAGGGATTACAAATCGAAAATGAATGCTAAATATGTTAGTTTTTGTGTCTTTCAAAACACAAACAATATACAGAATTAATTGCATGATAAAGACAATAACTGTTTAGTGTCTTTAACTTGATATCAGCTGTATTTGTACTCGACTCGAAAAAGGTGTAGTAGCTCGCTAAAAGCTCGCATACACCATGTTTCCTAGCCTCGTACAAATACAGCTGATATTTAAAGACACTAAACAGGGTTGAGTTCAATATCGTAGCAGCTACGTAGCGGCTACGTAGCTGCTATCAATATAAGCTGGTTCTCGACTGACTACTACACTTTGTTTAAGTGAAGCGTAATACAAGCGGATTCCAGTTTACTATCAATATTTATGTAACAACTAGTATATAGCTACACGTTCAATAGTGAAAATCTACGTAGCACTACGTAGCTGCTACGATATTGAACGCAGCCTATATCACTTTTTCTCATGAATATTTAAATAGAAATTGCTGAAATCATACTTAATTATTCATACGACCTATTCAACCTGTAGTGTTCTTGTTTTCAATGTATACAACGACGCAAACTTATATCTTTTGCAATTTTTAGAAGAAAAAAAAAACATATTTCACTTGTTAATATTTTTTGGTTACATATATATCCTTATGTTTTATGCTTATTGATTCTCAAACAAATTTGTTCATCATCCATTACTGTTTCAACAGGTAATGTCCGTTTCATTGTGCTGTACATTTCTCCGCCTGCATGATATGAGGCTTTTTTTATAAAAGGGGAAGTTCCCAATAATTCAATCAAAAAATAACATTAACACATTAAAAAACAATTGAAAATATTTTTTTAGATTGCCGTTTAAAGACAATAATAGTGCATTGACTTGACATATCAACGATATAAGGATTCGGCCCGAAACAGAGAAAAAGCTCGGCACAGCCTCGCATTTCCCCGTTTCTAAGCCTCATCCTTATATCGTTGATATGTCAAGTCAATGCACTATTATTGTCTATATATTTATGTTTTTATAAGCGGATGGCACTGTGGGGTTTTCTGAGAGAAATGAAGATCAACAAAAACACGTTAAATGAATTTTGTGATTAGTGTGGCACTGAACTAAAAATAAACATAAAGAAGACCAAAGTTCATATATTCTTCAAAGTGAGACAACCCAAATATATAAAAATTACTTATTTTAGCCCGCGTAGTAATAAAGTAGAGATCGAACTAGAAATTGTAACTGTAATAAATACCATTGTATAGTTTTTGCTATGTGATTTCTAAAGACCCAAAAATATATTTGTGAACAAGCTACAACATCAATTAGTTTTATCAGATAGTTTTATGTTCTTCTTTATGTTTCGGAAATTTTGGGATTTGAACATTTTGATTTGATAGATCGTGTTGATTTAAAATTTTGTAAGCTTGTTCTACACTTAAAACCGATGACACCTAGCTGTATTGTTAATGCAGAATTGGGTAGATATCCTCTTATTATTAATGCTAAAGTGCATATGGTCTGTTTCCAGTGGCGGATCCAGAACTTTTCCTAAGGGGGGGCCCGTTGACTGACCTAAAAGGGGGGGGGGGGGGGGGGGGGGGCCCGCTCCAGTCATGCTTCAATGATTCCCTATATAATCAACCAAATTTTTCCCACGAAAGGGGGGGGGGGGACGGCCCCCCCCCCCCTGGATCCGCCTATGGTTTCTTTTGTAGATTACTGTGTTGTAAAGAAAGTAATTTTTAATGTCTTTAATATAACCTATTCTATATCAATTTTCACAACTATGGTCTTGTATGTAAATGGATACAAATTATTAAAAAATGACCTTGATACTTTAAAAGGAATGTCAAATATATAGTTGAACCAATCATTAGATAAATGTATAATTAAAAGTATTGAACTTAAACTTAGAGATGCGTTTTTGCAGAATTGTTTAATGTTTAGTTTGTATGAATGTATGTAATAAAAATATTATTGTTACATTGGAGACTAAATGCCGGAATGCATGGTTGGGTAAGGACCGGTTTAATTACGAATGTAACAATAATTATTAAGGCTACGGTTACATTGCGTTATTGTTACATGAAAAAAAGCAATGTACGATGGGACTAGTAATATGTACTAAATAATAATAGTTGAGGACATTTATTACATACATTTATAACATACAATTTATTTACTGTAATTTTTTATTTACAATGACAATTTCTACAAATCCAGTAAGTTGTTTTTAAAGTCCGACACATTGTTGATGAACGAAATTACGTCCTCCACGGATACGTGTACATACAGAATTTCTTAGTATTTAAGTTACAGTTAGCAAACTTTGCTTTGCATCAAGTTATAAAGCTGTATGAAATGTATGTCTTGATATTGTTTCAGTTTCGTTTAAAACGCCACCCAAGTTTTATTTTTTTCACCATAAACAAAATTTGTCCAAAGTATAATGCCAGTAATAAGAGTAGGTGTGCAGTTAAATACTTTAAAAAAAGTGAAACCATTGAACTATATTTTTCGCCTTTGACAGTCACACTCCTAATCTTGAGTAGTATCTTTAAGAACATAAAAACCATTAATACCTAGTAAAACTATTCAAGTTGTACACCATTTGTTGACTATATGATAATAATATTTTATTATTTATCAGTATTAAATTACAAGTATTGTTTAGTGCATATGAAAGAATGAAGCAATACAACTATAGAAGATTTAAGTTTAATCGATCTAGCGTACATTGCTGTTTTTCATGTAACAATAACGTAATGTAACCGTAGCCTCAGTAATTATTGTTACATTTGTAATTAATCGGTTCCTCACCCAACTTTGCATTCCGGCAATTAGTCTCCAATGTAACAATAATATTTTTGTTATTGTTACATTTTCATGTAACCGTAGACAGTGCCTTTAAATTATTGCAATAATTACCCTGTCACATTTTTTGTATTAATAAAATCTTCACAATATTTCTGAAATTTCAGTACCTGTTTTCCTGATAACACATATTCCTGAATATGTGGACAGCCTTGCTTATGAAGTTCTTACTAAACATATCAAGAAAACTTAAAGGCCTCACTGTGATTTTAAGTTGAAGAACAGCAATACAGTACTGTTCCTTTTCTTTTTGTGTTTTTTGCTGTACATCATGTACTATTTATTTTGGTCATGGATGGATACCTCATCTTCTTTCTTTTCTTTTAGCTTTTGATATGCAAAGGTGACCCTTGTTAGAAAGACATGTAACGTGACGGTACCCAAATTGCACCTATTTTGACAGTTTTTTCACCTACGTTTTTTTTATGATAAGGACAAAATTTTCCATTCTGTGTTTATTTTGTAGCCGTATCCTTCTTTATCATATAGGTACACCAATTTAGTTTTGAATCCCTATTGAGTCATAAGAATGGGTTTGAATCGACCTCCAAACTGTCAATGAGGAGTGCCAAAATTGCATCCATGCTTAAATTCACATCATTCAAAATCAAATAACACATGTTTTGTTTTATTTTTTCAAATATTTAAAACAATTTGACTATAGTACATGCTCACTATTCATTTTTTTTTTAAATGGATGCCTGTTACATATTTTTTTAATTCATTTTTGAAAAGGTGACTTTTTGTGAATGTCGCATGGCGGCATTTTTGTACATTTTTCTTTTCCAGTGAATGCTTCATCTGCTGATATAAACTGTGAACGTTTAGTGTATATTTGAATATATTCACCTATTTCTTAGGACATGTATAATGAGGGGTCTATAATGTCAAATAACAAAATATAAATTGTTTAGTCTCAAAGAAAACTTTTACGAATTTCTCAGCTGTTTATGTTGAATAGGTGAAATTTGGGTACTCGGTGCAATTTGGGTACCGTGACGTTATACACCTTACATTCATTCTAGACAACAAACATAGTGGAATTAATCATATTGTGAATTAATGTATTTTCATGGGTACTTATTTACTTGGATTGAGGAAAACAGGAATTCTCATGGATATTTGATTTCATGGTTGTGCAAAAGAGTTCATACATTCTTATTGAAAATTTGTCATTTGTGGATCCTGTGGATCCATGCAAATTGGTTTAAAACAAATAATAATGAATTCACAGTTGTTATTGCAAAACTTGTCTCAGCACGTATCATTTACTTGATCATTGAGCCATGAAAATAAAGTAAAGTGTAGGTGAATGAGAACCTGAACTAAGCACAACAGGACATTTGAACCTGAACTAAGCACAACAGGACATTTGAACCTGAACTAAGCACAACAGGACATTTGAAAATGAACAAAGCACAAAAAAACATTATGTAGACCAAATATAGTTGACCTATTTATCATTGTAAATGAGAACCAGACACAGCCCAAAATGTTGATATTGTTCAATAAACCAAGTTTATATTACTCCTGTTATGTAAAATTGTTGACTTTTTAACTCAGAAATTAATTTAAACCTAACCTTAGCATGAAAATTGACATATCTCTTGGAACTGTAAAGGGAGGTTAAGGTGAGTTTGTGGAGGTACTTATATAGATATTATGAGATAATAGCCTACTTACACCAAGTCTTAAAGCATGTTTGGCACTAGTTTTGTTGAACAAACAGTATAATGGTTGTATTTGATGGCAAAACACACAAATAAATTAACTCAAAAAGTTTTCTATATCTTTTATGGATATATATCTTAAAGCTGACACAAAACAAACCAATGGATATCACAGCCTGTTACAAATGTTATACATACCCCCTCTGGCAGGGGTATAAATATCTTCAACACATAGTGTAACGTAATATCTAATTACATATGTGTTCTATCTCAAGATATGTGTATAGCAAAATGTTGCAGCAATGTTATGTTTAAGCCATGCTGCTATTTATTTAAAAAGAAAAAACAAATTTGTAGTTCAAAATACTTGCAATATATTTATTTTGGTTAATGGGCTGTAACAATGAACATATGTGAAAAAAAAGACCAAATCTCCAGGTTTACCTTTTACATTTTGTACATTTCAAATTTTGCCCATCATTCCTATATCTAAATGATGAAATATATAAGACTATTTATATTTCAAATCTACTTTTTATATATTACAAACTGTACTGACCTGTTCTATCACATTGTTTGAATGGTATATCTACTAACATAAGCAGCTATAAACGTAAGAAAAACTAAATTCACATTTTATAATGAAATGGCTGATCTAAACTCCTTTCCGTGTAAGTGTCAGAAGCAGTTGCAAATGAAGGATCAGGGCTTTGGTCCAAATTAATGTACAGTAACCATAAAACTGTTCAAGACTGCAATTGGACTCCTTTTCAATCTAATTAAAATTGCATTCTTTAATTGCTTCATATCTAATATTTCGCGCCTCAAGGTGCGACATATCAGAACAGGAGCAATTAAAGGATTTAATTTTAATAAGATTGATTCCTTTTTAAAAATCCTTTATCTGCAACTTTTTTTTTTAATAATACATATAGTTGTAAGCTGTGTTAGGTCACCAGTTCTATTAAATAAATGTTTAGGAAGACTACAATGTATATATATTAAAACATTAAAATATAATTAGATATTATGAAGTGTCTGAAGACTCCATTATTTGACATGCAGACGACAATCTCATGACATTCCAATGCTATGTTATTTTTCAATAAAAAGCAACGATTTCTCCATGACAACATTACAACAGTGCATAGGACAAAACTTAATTTAACTTTAGGGTAATAAGATAGAAATGTAGTTAATTGACTGAATCTTTTCTGTTATTTTAAAGAGTTGTCTAAGCTAACATATTTTTTGTTATAGAAAGGGTTTCCATGTTTCCACTTTTACAACGCAATAAAATTACAAAAAGAACAATTCAATCCTTTTAAAAGTTAACAAAAAATAGATCTAATTTACACATTGTTAACTGTAGAAATACTTATCTTCATGGTATCAATTTTTGTGGATTGTGAAAACATATTTGGTTTGTTTGGTTTTCATTTCATGGTTTTAAGATAAACATATTTGCACTCAATGAAAATATGTATTTTCTTGATGATCTCCCTTTAGTTAGTAAAAGGTTTAACCAAATAAAGTTTGATTCAAAACTGCAAACAATACATAAGTTAATCGTTAGTAATGTTTTATCAGTAAATTAAACCCAATAACAAGATTAAAATAGAACAAATGTAGTATACCTAAAGATAGACTAAATCCCCTTATAATTTAGAAAGATACCCAAGGAAAATACTTGTCATTTTCCTGACCTTGTAACTCACATGAAGTAACAATTGTTTAAAACATATAACAAAAATCAACAAATAACAGAAAGTCTTCTGTATTAAATACAAAAACATCAAAGTTGGCAAAGTGCAGCCCTTTCATATAACAACAACAAAAAAAAACATAAAAATGCATATTATACAAAATGTACTTTGTACCTTTTCATGCCACTTTCAATAATAATCAAAGTACTTGTGAGCACCTAAGTTTACAGATTTGAATTTTTACAATGAGAGTTTAAACCTGAATATTCATGTTTTTAGTTATGAAAGGCAATATTTTGAATTGGGAATTATTTTCCTTTGTCCAGAATTAACTATGCCATGAAAATATTGCTATTCAGCCAGTGTCAATAGAGTTTTGATTGTATTTCATAAAATCTTTACCCCAAAAACAAGTGTCAAACAAACACTTACTTTACTCCTCCCTTACACCACAGAGTACATTGAACGAATTACAACAAGAATTCAGTCACAATGTGTGTAACAAGGACCAATGTGAACTAAAGACATATAAAATAAAACATTCAGTCTATTAAAAAGCACTGGGTAAGTAAGTCTTTTATTCCAAGCACAATATATTTACAACACTCTTTCATTTCATAAATTAAAAAAAACAGCTTTGTTATACTAGGTGTAAAAAATAAAGGGCAGATAGCCACTTCTAGTCAACTTGGGCTTCATTAAAGTCACAAGAAGCTGAACTTTTACTAGATTTCTATATTTTACCTTAAAAATCAAAGGTGCAAAATAAAGATCAAAGAAAAACTCAAGGAGATGGCACGTTATGTAAATCACACCCCAGACAGTCAAACTTTATACCCAATCTGAATGAAAATGCAAACAGAAATGCATCACAATCAGATTGAAAATTAAACATGTGAAATGTGAGAGATTGCAAACTAATGATACCTGTAGTTCCTGAGAAAAAAACAACTAAAAATTGATGGGATAGACAGAAGGACAACAGATGTAAACCAGTATAATCACATCGTTCGAGCTGTGGTTTAAAATGGAGAGTTATTTGCTTTTACACATGTATTAAAAACACAATCCCACAATGAACATTTTAACATACAATAACAGACATTTATGCTGTAGGTAAATTAACAAGGCCTTGTAAAATCATAATAATAAAAGCTTTACCAAGCCGGTATGTTCACCAAACATCTTTAACAATTAGCCACTCTCAAACCTAAAAAGACTCTTTTAATTCATTATAAATTGGTACTTTAAAGTTGTTTTTTTACAGAATTTCTGTGTGTTTATTTTTAATTGAAAACTAAGATGACTGTAATATATTTGATTAAAAAAGCCTAACAAGTGGTTTCCCTCTGGTTAATGTGGGAACCAATGTCACCATCAAAACTAACAAAAGACAAAAAACAATGGTAATAGCTCAAAATTGTCTGCAGTGGATGGTTAGGTCTGAATACTGTACATAAATGCTGCAAACACAACCAAATTATTATAAACCACTTTAAAAAAAATCATAAAACATAAAGTTTCTACATTGTAAAATGATGCCCAATATTAAGTATTCTTCTTGTAGCTGCTGTTTAATGGTCCAGAATTCTCAGATTTCCTGACACTATTTTATTTTCTAGTAAAGCTCCAGCTGGAATATCTATTCTGTCTCCATGATTAGCAATAATAATCACAGTTCCCTGAAAAAAAGCAAAGAGCATTGTCAATTGTTTTGTTTCTCCATCATAGTTATAATGTTGATTTTAAGATTCTTCATAGATTTCTGTTTATCTCCCTTTGACTTACACTAAATAATGACTGATGGTTTTCTCACATCAACAAGACAACATCAAACATTCCATATTCATGAGGACAGTATGAAAACATTATATAATAAAATTGAGGACGGACATGAGGGATTTGTCAAAGACCAAAGAGCAGACAACAAACATACTGTGTTTTGTAATAGAGGACAAAATGATTCAAATTTTGAACCTTCTTGATCACATGACAGGAAGACATACCACCTTATCAAAACATATTTTCCCAACCCACAGCTGACCAGTCTTTCTTCTTACTCCTTAATTGCATGTGCTTAGCAGAGAAAATGCATATTCTTTAAAAGGTTGCAAGTTTAAATGAAAGCTTATTGCCAATTTCCCAAATAAGAAAAAGTTTCACACACTGTAAAACAGACAAAATGCAGTGACAAAGTATGAAACTGCTCACGTATTCAATGTATACAATAGAAGGGTTGGAATAAGAAAGCTTTCTAGAGGTTACAAGAATAGGGGTCAAGTGTCCATTAACACTTTTCATCAATTTGAGATTTTGTATCAAGTCTCATGGTAAGTACTTTGAATTAATTATTTCAACAATAAAGGTTTTTTTGTTGGCTATAAACAATAGGTAACACCAGGTTTTATGTTGGTAATCACTATATAGTATTAAAATGAAATTACAAAAAAGTAGAGCACAAAAGCAAAAATACAATTTAACTGTTTTGAAGCTGAAACTTCTCATTTACCTTTAAAGATACATTTTTGCCAAATGTCACATCTCCAGACACAGTCAAATGATCTAATTCTAACATATCAGGTATGCTGGAAAATCTTGATAGGTAATCTTTCACCTGAAATGATATGTCAAACATTGTAAATGATTATACTCTTCCTCCAAAAAAAAGATTTCCTGAAGTTATTTAGGTTAATTGGCTGCTGTTATACTGAAGTATTCCCCAAATCTATTGGTTGGTTGCTATTCAGAGTACCATATTCATATTCATAAATGAATGAAGATTTTTTTTTAATTATAAGAACTTTGTCCTTGGCCTAAGCTTTGTAAATGAAATCCTAATTTGAATATTATATTTCATTGTTAACAATACATTCAAATTCTTTTTAAATGTATTACTACATAATACTGTATCATACATGTATATACTGTAAATTTAGAAATTATTGCGTGCATTTATTATTGCGATTTTGTCATTTTACACTTGAATGCGATTTTAATTTTTACGATTTTGATTAAAGTCATGCTTAATTCCGTTAAAATATAACAAAATGCGAGTTTTAATTATTGCGTTTACAACTCAGTCGCATTATTCGCAATAATAAAAACCTCGCAATAATTTCTGAATTTACAGTAATCGGAAAAGATGTCTCTTAGGCAACTTCTTTGGATTCAAATCAGATTATACAACTATCTTTGTACAGATAGAAAGGGAACATACGTTGAGAAAATGTCCCATTTATTTTGTATTGTGATATATCTATTATAAATTGTGATTCTATTAGGCTACATCTTCATATTTATTTTGAATTGTGATATAGACTTTGCATCAATAAATTCATTATAAATTATGTTTGTACCTTTGAGAAATGTGATCCTAGTTTGACTAGAGGTCCCTGTGGGAATGATCTCTTTGGGTTCATCTGTAATGCTCCAGTATGTAGACTGTATAAGTTAGACATCACAATCAGTAAATCAGATGTAGTCTTCACTGGCAAGAACCTTCTACGTGGAACATTGATTCCTACAATTAATATTTGAGTTACAATTAGTCAAGCAGACGTATTTTATTCATTTTTTTTCTCTTGTGGAATCAAAAATAAGTAAGACTTGTTTTGGGCATTATTGTAAATGTTGCAGTTTGATAATTTTTATTGATATATTTGTATAAAATGTGACCTACTTTTCTATATCAAACTGTTATTGGTTTTTTTATGATACAGTTTAATAAAAATTAAATCATTAGGTTTCATCCATTGTGGGGAATTGTGCGTTCTACTCCCACTGGGTAAAACCAAATACTTGAAAATTGATACATGTATCTGCAGCTTTTTCACTAAGCATTTGGGGGTAGCAGTAAGGCTCAGGTCAGAATAATGGCTTCAAATAGAATGACATTGTCTTCTTGCAGACTGTTACCTAGTGAACTATCACATTGAAAATCTGTTTCAGCACATCAGTCCAACAAACTGCAGGGTTCATATTCCTCTCACATTTACATGTTCACGTCCTGATATGAATGGAATATTTCACTTATATAATTTTATCCTCTCTCAACTTCCCTTTATATTTCTAAATTTATATCATATGATATGTTTGCAATTTTTTTTGTTCTATAAAAATTACAACTGTGTTGTAGAATCTCCAGGTATTGAAATTTTTTAGAACAATACGTTTACTAGCTATGGATTTTTTTATGAAGATGAAAGTTTGCACTTGTTATATCCAATACTTGTTCTTTTCTAAATAAAATGTATAATATCAGTGTTAAATGCCCATAATCACAAATGATATACTGACCCATAGCACCCTCAAAACTTTTGATAGCAGCTCCAACAGCAGTTTCCAATTGAATAACATTTACACCATTGTCTAATGTCTGAAATATAAGATTTCATTCTTAAATACCAAAAACCTATGAGAAGATCTTTTAATATATTAAATTGGTAGTGTACTGTATATAGAACAGAGTTCTATGATCCATTACACAGATAATAAGTAATTATAAAATTGTAATTCCAATGCAGAGTCAAACTCTGACCAATACCAGCCTGAGCATTGAACAGGGACTAAATATATGATTGATAAAAACATTGTATATCCCTTCATACTTCTTAGGTCTGCTTATCCCTGCAGAAAATATCTGTATCATTAAATTTTGTATTTTTCTTTCAAGAAGATGATACCTAACTCTGGCGCTTGAACCAGAGTTATCAATGACCTCATATTTTTCAATTAGACAAAATCAACTGATTTTTTTCTAACTAGATAAACTTGAACTAATTTCTTGTGTTTTTTGTGTGTTGTTGGATTACTGTCTTTTTATCATTGACATATAGCCTTCTATAGCTTTACTCATATCCCAAAATGTTTGAAGAACAAAGTCTTATATTAAAAACGCCAACCAGTATAATAAACTGATTATAAGTTTTTATATCATATTTTAAGCACATTGCATTTAATTGAAGGAAAATTAACACAAATGAAAACCAGATGCTCCGCAGGGCGCAGCTTTATACGACCGCAGAGGTTGAACCCTGAAAGGTTGGGGCAAGTATGGACACAACATTCAAGCTGGATTCAGCTCTAAATTTGGATTGTGATTAAATAGTTGACACAGCATAGGTTTCTGACACAGAATGAATGTGGTCTAATGAACCTAAAATTTGTTTTTGCCTTTGAGCAATTCACTATGCTGTTGAATATTAATCCTCTCAAAAAAATGTTTGAAGAAATTTTCTTTTTATTTAAGAAATCTGAAATGAGAAAAATTTAACCCCCCCCCCCCATTTTTTTTTCACATCCCCCTTTCCCTTTTTCCAAAACTGATCTCAATTTAAATTTCTAATGGAGTTTGCAACAATAACTACTCATTTAAATACATCATAAAATATTAAAATGTAAAATAAAGTGCTTGTTATCACTGAATGGTAAAGATTGTTTTAATTTATCAGTTGGTAGTAAAAGTGAATATACATTGTATATATATTGTATAAAACAATGATTTAAGTTGATTCAACTACTATTCTGGACAAAGAAAGATAACTCCAATTGAAAATATCTTGCTATTGCACAATATTGTGCAATTAGATATTTCTTGATATTGCACAATACTGTGCAATTGAAAATATTTGCTATTGCACAATACTGTGCAATTGAAGATTTCTTGCTATTGCGCAATACTGTGCAATTGAAAATTTCTTGCTACTGCACAATACTGTGCAATTGAAGATTTCTTGCTATTGCTGAATACTGTGCAATTGAAAATTTCTGATTTGAACCAACTTAAAAACTGGGCCCATAATCAAAAATCTAAGTACATGTTTAGATTCAGCATATCAAAAAAGCCCAAGAATTCAATTTTTGTTAAAATCCTTTGGACTTTAATGTAGACCAATTTGAAAACGGGACCAAAGATTGAGAATCTACATACACAGTTAGATTTGGCATATCAAAGAACCCCAATTATTCAATTTTGATGAAATCAAACAAAGTTTAATTTTGGACCCCGATTTGGACCAACTTGAAAACTGGGCCAATAATCAAAAATCTAAGTACATTTTTAGATTCAACATATTAAAAAACCCCAAGGATTCAATTTTTGTTAAAATCAAACAAGGTTCAATTTTGGACCCTTTGGGCCCCTTATTCCTAAACTGTTGGGACCAAAACTCCAAAAATCAAACCCAACCTTCCTTTTATGGTCATAAACCTTGTGTTTAAATTTCATAGATTTCTATTTACTTATACTTAAGTTATGGTGCGAAAACCAAGAATAATGCTTATTTGGGCCCCTTTTTGGCCCCTAATTTCTAAACTGTTGGGACCTTAACTCCCAAAATCAATCCCAACCTTCCTTTTGTGGTCATAAACCTTGTGTTTAAATTTCACTGATTTCTATTTACTAATACTAAAGTTATTGTCCGAAAACCAAGAATAATGCTTATTTGGGCCCTTTTTTGGCCCCTAATTCCTAAACTGTTAGAACCAAAACTCCCAAAATCAATCCCAACCTTCCTTTTGTGGTCATAAACCTTGTGTCAAAATTTCATAGATTTCTATTCACTTAAACTAAAGTTATAGTGCAAAAACCAAGAAAATGCTTATTTGGGCCCTTTTTGGCCCCTAATTCCTAAATTGTTGGGACCAAAACTCCCAAAATCAGTACAAACCTTCCTTTTGTGATATAAACCTTGTGTCAAAATTTCATCGATTTCTATTCACTTTTACTAAAGTTAGAGTGCGAAAACTAAAAGTATTCGGATGACGACGACGCCAAAGTGATAGCAATATACGACGAAATTAAAATTTTTGCCGTCGTATAAAAAATCACTTGAAATGTTATGTACATGTACATTTTGAGCTTATATAGTAGATTTTATTTAGTTAACATTATTTGCTTTACATTTATTTTGTAATTCAACAACTGGTGTTTCAACTGATTTTTATAGTTCGTTCTTATGTTGTACTGTTATACCACTGTCCCAGGTTAGGGGGAGGGTTGGGATCCCACTAACATGTTTAACCCTGCCACATTATTTATGTATGTGCCTGTCCCAAGTCAGGAGCCTGTAATTCAGTGGTTGTCGTTTGTTTATGTGTTACATATCCATACCTGTCAACCTGTGACGATGAAAATGCAGGTCATGACCTGCATTGAAGAATCAAATCTCAGGTCATAATGCGTACGAACTTTTTCGAGCTGAATTTAGTATTTATGGTACATTTTCTTGTAATGTATATCAAAGATACCAAAACATCAATGCATGTTCACTTTGTTAAGTCATTTTAAATCTTATTAAATATTATTTCATTGCACTTTTAAAGATTTTTATAATTTTGTGTAACTCAGTCTTATGTGCTTTACTTTTTGAGAAAAAATACTACAATCATCAAACACTAGAATTTAATGTAGGTCTTAAATGTTTGAGACTATTGACTATGTAGCCTTTAACCAGAAAATTTATCATTTAACAAGGAAATTAGACTATGATAAAATATAGTAATACAGTTAAAGGAAGTATAAATGTAAAAAATAATTTTCAACTTTTTAAAAAAATTTGTATAAAGGCATAAAAATAATGAAAAGTTATTTTTCAATATGTATTTGAATTTTATATTTTTATGATTTAATCTTTTTCACCCATGAAACGTAAATATAAGGAATAATTTTGAATGGTGACAAATAAGAGGAAGTAACTCTAGTTCAGTTTGTAAACCAATTGTGCAATTTATTTACGACCTAAAGCTAAGGTAATTGGTGTTAATTAACAGTGTGTTTGACACCAAAGCTGTCAAGTGAAGCCATGCACTTAATGGGTCACTTAATTTGACAGTTTACATAGCTAGATGAACTTCCTGTTCATGGAAGAATTACGAATTTGCCGGTATTTCAAAGGAACATTACTTATGAAATCAATCTCAAGGCTAAGAAATACGGGTGAAATTGGGTCATTTTCGGAATTCCCGGGTTATTGCAATGACCCGGCGGGTGTTCCGGGTGATCCCTTAGAATTGTGAAAATCTCGGGTCACACCCGCAGAATACGGGTCAGTTGACAGGTATGCATATCTGATTTTCGTTCAATTTTTTTTACATAAATAAGGCCGTTAGTTTTCTCGTTTGAATTGTTTAACATTGTCTTATCGGGGCCTATTATAGCTGACTATGCGGTATGGGCTTTGCTCATTGTTGAAGGCCATACGGTGACCTATAGTTGTTAATGTCTGTGTCATTTTGGTCTTTTGTGGATAGTTGTCTCATTTGGCAATCATACCACATCTTCTTTTTTTATATTGTATAAACATGTGTTACACTAATTGCTGTACTCAAATCACAAATGATTACAATGTATTTATTAACACAGAGATAAAAATCTAAGTAATATTAATGTTATTTTAAAAAGATATTCTGTTCTTCAATTTGAAAAATGCTTAAAATGCTATTAAAACTGAAAGAACTTCCAAATAATACAATACTGAACAACGAAAACTTTTCCTTTTTTTTTTTTTAAATTTTTTTGCCATGGATCAGTTATCCATCTTTGTATGTAAACTTTTCCTACCTTTGGGTTGACAATGATCTCCATATGTAGTGACTGATCATCTGTTACTCTTTTGATAGCATCTAAACTTATCCATAAATTATTGGTATTGAAAATTCTGTAAAAAAGATCAGTTTTAATTTAGTTTTTTTCTATGCTCACATTTCCTGTAAACTCAGAATTTATTGCTATATCCTAATTGAATACTAGACAACAGACAAATCTAGTGATCAATAATTTAGGGATTATATTGTTTAAATGTTGAATATAAGTGCATTTTATAATGAATGAACTTGAGAGTGTAGTATTATATTCTATGTGGATAACATATAATCTTTTATTCTAAAATGAAAAAAAGAAAAGAAAAGAGTAATATGTCTGAGGACATGAATGCCCAGCTCAAGCGTGCTTATAATATATGAAAATAATTTAAAAAAAAAAAATTAATGACACTACAGCTGTGAATGCTAGCTTGGAAAGAGATTTATTGTTCTAGTCTTAGGAACTTTTGCTGCTGTTTGTTATTTCATATTTTGTTTTTATGTTGTTTCCAGCGAATTTCTCAATTCTTCAAGAATTCTTTAGTTATTTTACTTCTAATCTCTATGTTAGCTTTACTTGTTTATTTGGTAAGTTAAGCATTTATGTTCTCAGTATCCTTTATGAGTTCCACTTAATGCCACCTTCTCTAGCAACATAGGCATAAAAACAGCCTCAAAACAACAAAAGTAATGAATGTATAGACTGAGTTTAAATGCTACTTACTTAAACTTTGACACACTTTTAAATTCATCAACCTGTAAAAATACATAACTATAATGAATTTGCATGTCAATTTTTTAAATTTTTACTACATGTTTATAAAGAAAGAAATAAAGGTTAAATTTATTCAAAATTAAGAAAAAGATAAAGAAAGACTACTGGTACATTTATTTTTGGGATTTCCCCCCCCCCCCCCCCCCCCCAAATACTCATGAGATGATCTGTGTATCATCCTAATCCTCTTCACTATGGAGAAAGGAGGATGCTATTATTTAGACTTTTTACTATGTCATATAATCTATTATAATCTCTTGTTTGGTGTTTTATCATAATAACATTAATAAACACAAACACATTCTGACAAATTGTGTAATAAGATATCCTACAATATAAACCAGTATAGTCATTTCTAAAGGATATATTAAACCCAAAATGATCCTACAAGAAAAGCAACTATTATTTTTGATAGGAAGTATTATTATCTATTTCCTTCTCTGATTCAGATTAAAATAACGTAATGTAAGTTAAATAGTTTATCCTTTTTAAGAAGTTTATATATACATGTAACAAGTTCCTGTCTCTATACAACATTACATTCTTATATAATCACTTACATGCTCTTTTGGAACTTGAGCAATTTCTAACAATCGTAATTTGCCCTCATATTCCACAAGAGTACCACCCTGGAAAAGAAAGAAAAAGTTCAAAATGTAATAAAACTGATAATCTCTCAGAAATCTTTTAAAAAATGCAAACAACAAATTATATTCTTGACTAACAAAAAAATCCAAAAAACATTGTTATGTATTTACCTCAAAATAAAACTTCGCAACCATACCAACATCCTTAACTGTTATAACAAAAAATCAAAAAGCACAAGACATTTTGAGATGAGATGTATAATTATCATTGATGAACTTCAGTTTTTATTGGTATTGTCCTTAATTTCTTGGTAGCTGGTACTGTATCATTATAGTTCATTCTTTCAACATTGAAAATGATTTAGAAATATTTCTATAACCCCACTTTCTTATGGCATTTTTACCCTGGGTTAACTTTTCAGGGTTTCAAAATACCACATGACACCTGAACATTTATTTGGTCAAGAACAAACTTATAAACAGTTACAATTTTCAAATTCTTGTTTTTAACATTATAATTGTTGCCTCATGGAAAGTTCCCATTACTGTAGAAATAACTGTACAAATCATGAAGAGTGAAAAGTTGATACTATTTAGTCTTACCTTGACATCAGCTCTAGTTTTATCTGTAACCTCCATTACAAACTCTGGTGGCTGTTCTTGTTCCATTAAAAAGTTTAGAATGTCTTACAATAATTAAGGAATACTTTTATATTTTTTTGACCAGCATAGTTTTTTTCGTTTGGATTGTTTTACAGTGTCTTATCAGGGCCTTTTATAGCTGACTATGCAGTATGGGCTTTGCTCATTGTTGAAGGCCGTACGGTGACCTATAGTTGTTAATGTCTGTGTCATTTTGGTCTTTTGTGGATAGTTGTCTCATTGGCAATCATACCACATCTTCTTTTTTATATAGCTCTAATTTTTATTATTTTCATATCTTTGTGATTTTTTTTTTTTTTTAATGATTTTTTGTATTTTCCTGTCATTTTTTTTTTTTTTTTTTTTAACATCCTTATTAATTTTGATGTTTTTTCTTTAACATTTTTATTAATTTTAATGAACTTTTAGTTTGACTAAATATTTTTCATGCAACAAAGGTCAAATAAAATGCTGACCATCATCCTTATGAGAAAATAGTTTTAGACACTTTAAAGCCAGGCATGGTGAATGTAAAAATCAATGAAAATTTTAAAATATACAGTTAGAAAGGATACTCAAATCTACTGTGGCACCAAGATTGTCAATATTTGATATAAATACATATTTCTTTCCACTGTCCAAAAATTGTTTCAATAAACCAGAGTTGACTAGACTTTGATAAACATCTCCGTGACCAGGTGGGTACCAGCTGAAAGAAAGTACTCGAAGTTTAATACAGTGTACAGTGATTTACACTCAAAAGTTTTTCTCAGTTCCCATTTGACTCTATTAACCTTGTACATGCATAACCAGATGAACTGTGACCTATCATTACTCACTAATGAGTAAAGCCCAGTTCAACTCATTTTAATCATTTCTTTTTAAGATGTACTGTAACACCACTGTCCCCTGTTAAGGGGAGGGTTTGGTCCTAGGAAACATGCTTAACCCCGCCAAATTCTGTATGTGCCTGACCCGAGTAAGGATTCTGGTGGTAAGTTGTCTTTTTGGCAATCATACCACATCTTATTTTTATATTGAGCTGACATTCATTTTATATTGCAGTGATATTGTTTGCCTCAAATAACAGCCGAAATTCGGCCTTTTCCCCTAGAGAAAATTCCCAATTACTAAAAACAAGAGGCTCTCAAGAGCCTGAATCGCTCACCTTAATTCTTTTGGTTAAATCTCTCATCAATGATTATTTTGGCTTTTCAATTTATTTAAATGTTTTTTGGATCGTCCTATTTTCTTCAAAAGCCAAAAAAAATAATCATTTTCTCCTATGTTCTATTTTAGCCATAGGAGCTATGTTTCTTCACATACAAGGAAATAAAATATAAAATTTATACTAGATACTCTGAAACTCATTTAGCCTAAGTTTGGCTGAAATTGATACAGCAGTTTCAAAGGAGAAGATTTTTTAAAGTAAGTCAACATGATGAACAAATTGTGAAAAAAGTCTTTAAAGGGCAATAACTCCTTAAGTGGTCAATTGACAATTTTGGTCAATTTGACTTAATTGAAGATCTTACTTTGCTGAACATTATTGCTGTTTACAGTTTATTTCTATCTATAATTATATTCAAGATAATAAACAAAAACAGCAAAATTTCCTTAAAATTATCAATTCAGGGGCAGCAACCCAACAACAGGTTGTCTGATTCATCTGAAAATTTCAGGGCAGATAGATCTTGACCTGATAAACATTATTATCCCATATCAGATTTGCTCTAAATGCTTTGGTTTTTGAGTTATAAGCCAAAAACTGCATTTGACCCCTATGTTCTATTTTTAGCAATGGCGACCATGTTTGTTGATAGATCACAACTTCGGATACAATTTACAAACAAACTAGATACCCTAAGGAACATTCTGTTAAAGTTTGGAAGTATTTGGCCCAGTAGTTTCAGAGGAGAAGATTTTTGTAAAAGATTACTAAGATTTACGAAAAATGGTTAAAAATTGACTATAAAGGGCAATAACTCCTAAAGGGGTCAACTGACCATTTCCGTCATGTTGACTTATTTGTAAATCTTACTTTGCTGAACATTATTCCTGTTTACAGTTTATCTCTATCTATAATAATATTCAAGATAATAACCAAAAACAGCAAAATTTCCTTAAAATTACCAATTCAGGGGCAGCAACCCAACAACAGGTTGTCTGATTCATCTGAAAATTTCAGGGCAGATAGATCTTGACCTGATAAACAATATTACCCCATGTCAGATTTGCTCTAAATGCTTTGGTTTTTGAGTTATAAGCCAAAAACTGCATTTGACCCCTATGTTCTATTTTTAGCAATGGCGACCATGTTTGTTGATAGATCAAAATTCGGATACAATTTATAAATTACATACCCTAAAGAACATTCAGTTAAAGTTTGAAAGTATTTGGCCCAGTAGTTTCAGAGGAGAAGATTCTTGAAATAGTTTACGACGACAGACGACGACAGACGATGGACGACAGACGACGGACGCCAAGTGATGGCATAAGCTCACTTGTCCCTTCGGGACAGGTGAGCTAAAAATGGCTTAAAATTCCTTCCAAAAAGGTCTACATTTTCCCCAAACAGTGATGGCATTGGTAGTAATGTTTGTAAATATCGTATTCATGTTATTATTTTGATATTATAAAGCACTTTTGAGATCCAGTTTTCTGATCAGAATTATCATGGTGTTTGCAACACATGTGGTTTTCAATGCATTAAGTACCATCATTGCTTGTTTCTTTCCCCTCTCCGAAAAGTACCTTACGCGTTGAAAATGTCTGACAACCAAAAAATATACATGAAAAAAACAGTGCAAAAAAGACAGAAAAGGTCAGCAAAAAATCGGAGATGTGTTTAGAATAATATTTCAATAAAAATTACGCATTTTTCCCAATAAAAAACGGTAGAGGTAGTTTTGAAAAAAGACAAAAATATCACTGTATTGTTTGTCTTTATGTTTTTTCGTTTTGGATGAGTCGGTGATAAATATACGAGTCTTATGTAGAGGTATCAAATTTTAAGCCTTATACCTTTGATAACTAGTAATACTACTAGCTATTATCAACAGAGACCATGAACAGTATGATATCGGTATACAACTTGTCCAGAATTATTTTTCTTTCAACTAAAAAGAACAGTAGCTTACCTCTCAGTATTATCAGATGTAAAACTGTTACCAATAGGCAGTAATGACTCTCTGTTAATTCTAGGATATCTGGAGAAAAAATATTAGCTTTACAGTTGAGTGATGACCGTTTCTGAGAGAAATTCTTGATAAACCATTTGCTTTGACATAGCATATAACAAAACAAAACATCTGTTTTAAAACATACATATACATGTATAACAAATCTGACCATCTTTTATTTTTCAAATATCAGTATATGCATTAAACACCAGAATTAATTTCCAAAAACTGATAAATGTTTAGAAAAAAATAAACTTCAGTTCTCTTTGGTTCATAAGTGCTTTTGTTCTTAATAAAATATCATAAAAGTCAGGCTGAACTGTTTGAATCAATACTCAGTAAAAAATATATTAATATACATTTTCACAATTCTGGCATTTGCATGAAAAGTGTATAAATCTTCATCACAAATTTTATCAAAACCAGTTTAGTTAAATGTATGAAGCTTCCTACCTGCTTTGGTTAAATGTATGTATCTGTAGCTGTAGTTTTCCATATCTCTGTAAAACCTTGAGTGTATCCTCGTCAGTGTTGAAGGAATTCATCAATACAAGGGGAACATCAGTTCCATGGGTTCTGTTTAAATGCTACAATATATACAAGTTATCTTATTTCTAAAATCCTTCTTTTCTTCAAATCTGCCTCCTCTAATTAGAAGAAAGAACAAATTCTTAGAAATTTTTAGAAAAAAAGAAAGATAGTAAATAGAAAATAGTAATGTACGGTAAAACTAAAATGTTGTATGATTTCGAATGAGACAACTCTTTAACAGAGACCAATGACATAGAAGTTAAATGTTATTTAACATTTCTTGTTTGGCTACAAAAATCATGAATAGAAATGCTCTAGTTTTGATATGATATATGCTGCAACTGTGCTTTTTGCTATTTGAAAAAGCGAAAATAGTTGCAGTATAAAGAGAACAAGCATATATTGACTTTCAATTTATAAACTTGTGTTGTACTTGGATTGAAACTGATAGAAAAGCTAGGAATTACCTCAATTCTACCTGTTTCTAAGCATTGCATAAATAAATTCTATATTTTGAAACAAAGTACTGTTAACCCATATATATTAAGTAAAAATATGTATCATAAATTTAAGTCGCCATAAGTTTTTCATCTATGGAAGTTAGGATTTCAATTGATAAACAAGTATTTGTGCATTGCATGAAAAATTCAATTATGTAACATAAAAACTGATAATCAATATTCAGACTGTTGTTGAGCAGGAAATAGTAGTTTTTATACTACAAAGAGATAAAAATCCTGAGTAGCACTTTATGACTGATTAGATGGAGTGACTGTTGCTTCATGGTTTAGTAACAAATATTTCATATTTATCCTTGTTTTCAAACTTTTAAAAAAGTGCATTAATGGTACTTGAATGAATCAATCATATCTCCTAATTTATTTTTTGTTCCAATATCATTTATTAAAAAAAAATTGAAATCAATTAAATGATAATTATCCAAGTACTCAATTACTTATTAATCATATTTTTACACATTGACATTCATATCAAAAATGCTTTTTCACATAAATATTTATTTATTGAATATCCCAAGATTCTTCAGCTGTTTTCACCTTATTTTGAACCGTATGACTCAAAAGGTAATCCTGACATAAAAATCTTTTTGTAGGTCATTTTAAATTTTTAATACAATATATCAATACAATGTATATTCTAAATGTATATAATGTAACAGAATGTCATTCGAAACATATGTATTCCCTATATCCCATTACCTACATAATGTTAAACTATAATTTACAAATAATCAAAAAAAGTGAAAAAAAGAAATTTACAATAACCCAATGTTTTCTTTCATCTAGAATCATTTTCATAACAGTGTGGACAGCCACAATACTTTTGTTGGGAATAATACTGAATCATTAACCTTTAACTTGTTTGTCATCGGCTTCGATAACACAGATTTTATGCTCACTCAGTCTGTCGTAGGCCTTCCAATTGGGATTCAAATAGAATAAAATAGTAAAGTAAATGTAGGTGCAGGAGAAGAAAAGTTTAGGCATTCAACATTTAAATTAACACACAAGGTTTTGTCCGAGTTATTAATGCTAGTTATTTGTATTATTTGATTTAGGCGTTTAGAACCTTTAGTGACCCCAGTTTAAATGTCTATAACACGTACAATATGTCAATTGGGTGTTACAGACGAATATTCACCTAATCTGACCCAGTCTGTTATTAATAAACTGAGCTCACTAAGAAATGGTCTTGTCCATGCTGTTTTGAAAAATATTTTATCTATACATGCGTCAACAGATATCTTTGTTATGAAATGATGTAATCTATTTTGTATATTTGTATTGATTCATGTCTGCAGATTACATAAAGCAAACTCAAATTTTCAATTATATAACCTAACAAGATGTGAATGAACTGCTTGATAGCACAAGAAACAACATTTCGATCGCGATCGTTAGACAAGATGAAAAGTATTCTAGACAATTGTGGATTCTCTTACTTATGGTCATTCCAAAACACATCACCTAACATTAAATCGATAATTAAACAAAGACTAGAAGATCAGTTTACACAGTCATGGTCAGGAAAGGTAAACGATTCGCCGAAAGCCCTGAATTATCGCCTATACAAGACATCACACAATTTCGAACACTACCTTAACGTACTTGATGATAAAGATGTAATAACAATGTCGCGGTTTAGGACAATGAACTATAAACTGCCGATTGAAAATGGTAGATGGCAAAACATTCCCCGAGAACAGAGAAAGTGTCCGTTGTGCAGAGTTGCTATAGGTGACGAATACCACTATGTAATGGAATGCAGCAGTCTCTTGACAGATAGAACACTACTTATTGACAAGAAATACCTAACGAACTTTAATGTTTTAAAATTTAATGCTATTATGAACCAAAAACAGAAATCTAAACTTCGAAAATTGTGCCAATTTATTAGAATTATAAATGACAAACTGGATTCTCTCTGATGTTAACCTGTCGGCTATACTGATCATACCGTTGTAAAAAACTCATATTTAATGCTTCCTCAACAAATGTACATATATGCAATGTAATGTAAACTAATGTGTTTTTCTGTATACCTTTGTCCAACTTAGGTGATACCAGAATAAAATGATATATAAATAACCTTCATTACATTTTTTCTGAAAATGTTAGAATAATATCCAAGATTTTGCTCTTTTAATTGGTTATGCACATATGTATTCATAATTATTCTAAATATCAGCACTAATTTTAAATCTGCAGGATTCGAACTCATGCTTCTGAAAATTTGCAGATAAAACATCCAGCTTACCTTTCTCAAACAAGTGTTATTTTGCATCTGATCATGAGTAAGGCTCAATGTGTTGTTTGTTTAAGAATGTGTCTATTTAGCAACACTTACCTCTATTTGTTGTACTGTGAGATCTAAGAAGGTCAACTCATTTCTGACACTGATTGTACTCTTTGGTCCTTTACATCCCATACTAGTCCCAAGACCTCCATTCAATTTGAGGACTACTAACTTGTCTAATAAGTCCTTGACCTTGGCTGTTTCAGGCCTTGCTAGATCATTATATGGTTTTGCCTATGGAGAATCATAATCATGAATTTTCAAAGATTTTTTAGAATGAGACAAAATGAAAGATAAACAGAAAGTAACACAACATTTTAATATAATGTAAGCTTTCACTGATTGTTTAGTATGCAGAAGGTCAGCGGTTCTTTAAGGGTACTGGGGTTTCTTTAAACCAAGAAAAAGTAGCTTTCTCAGTATAGTTTATAGTGCTTAAAGTGGCATTAAATACTAATCATCAATCATTCTAAAATGTTTAAGACTGCAATTGTCGCTTGTTTCCTCAGTAGAGCATGTTCCCCTACCCTGACCCAATATTCCCACTATGATATGAGCAGTTTCTTTTGTTACATCTTTTGACATCAGACTCGGACTTCTCTTGAACTGAATTTTAATGTGCGTATTGTTATTCTTTTACTTTTCTACATTGGCTAGAGGTATAGGGGGAGGGTTGAGATCTCATAAACATGTTTAACCCCGCCGCAATTTTGCGCCTGTCCCAAGTCAGGAGCCTCTGGCCTTTGTTAGTCTTGTATGATTTTAAATTTTAGTTTCTTGTGTATAATTCGGAGTTTAGTATGACGTCCATTATCACTGTACTATTATGCATATTTTAGGGGCCAGCTGAAGGACACCTACGGGTGCGGGAATTCTCGCTACATTGAAGACCCATTGGTTGCCTTCGGCTGTTGTTTGCTCTATGGTCGGGTGGTTGTCGCTTTGACATATTCACCATTTCCTTTCTCAATTTTATTTGCTCTTACTAATAAATGCTTGGTACTGTGCTGAAAGCAGCAAATACAAATTTTAAAGTCTTGGGTTTTACCAAAAACAGGATAAAGCACAAAAAATCCCACACTTGAGGTGAGCATAATAACATGAGATCACCATAATGCTTTGTTTAGAGGCATTACCATTTCAATCTTGGTTACGTAACCTTTAGCTAAACTATTTAAACCCGAGTTTATTATAATTGTTCAAGACTCTGTCATTTTATCAAAGATATACACAGAAAGGTGCAGAACTGGAAATGGAATTCTGTGAGAACCAAACAAACAATAAGAAAATCAATTTAATATCTAACTTTGATCAACATAATTCTAGTATGATAGGTTTTATAAAAACCAACTGATACTTACACCTCCTTCTGGTAACAGTTTAATTTTATCCCATAATACTGATGGTCCAGTTTCCTGTAGGTATCGACCAAATAACTGTTCAAATCCAGCTAACTCAGTTCTAGCTAACTGAAAAAAAACAAAAAAAAACATTATCTATGTACCGGTAAGAACAAATATTCATGAAGAACTACCTTTCTGTTTAAAATTGGTTTAAGGAATGAAACTGTACTAATACAGCATCTAAAATTTTGGAATAGTGGACTCCATGCACTGTCGCACAATTATGATTCAATGTTCAGTGAACCACAAAATCTAGGTCAATACCCATATTAAGCATCTATTTTTTTTTTAAAGTTCATATTAAATTTATAATGAACTTAAATTTGAAATTGATACAACAACTTTGTGGTAACTACCTAAACCTCGAACTATCATATGGGGCATACAAACAATCAATTTTTCATAGTTTGCGTCACTTTTAATAATGTTGAATGAGGTAGGGGAATTTGATATAAGTTGACACAAAAGAAATTTGTCTACTTTAAATAGTCGACAGGTTCTCATTTGATATTAAGAATAGATATTGTCTACTTTTTATGGTCAACTTGTTCACAAGTTGATATTACCAAAATATTGTTGCCTCAACTGAAGAACAGCGATATGTTGTTACAGTTAAATGATATGTTTCCATACACTAATAAAATTTATAAACTATCTTTTGCTATGATTATAACAAATAAGCAGCAATAACCAATAAAAGGGCTTTTTATTGAACTAAATAATAAATGCAATGTTTAACACTGTGTAATACAATATAAATCCATTATCATGGTATCTGATAGTCCTCGTTATTTTATTTTGTAAATCAATTAATAATTTAGTAAACAGATGCACAACATGACATGGCAACAGATGTAAAATACAATATACAAAATAAATAATGTGTAAATAGTTTTAAATTTTTTTTACTTTTGTTTGCATAGATCTATATTTGGAGAGGGGGGGGGGGGGGGGGGGGTAGGAGGGGTCCTGATCCCGAAATCCTGGGCTTAAAAACACGAAATTCTGATGTCCCGAATTTAAATATTTTAAATCCCGACATCCCCGAAATTCGAAAAAATAATTCTTGGACCCTGAAACCGTCATTCCCGAAATCAAGAGCTTAAAAACACCCGATCCCAGTGTCCAGATAAAGGTCCTATCCCCCCCTGTATATTGTTATAAAATCCACGAAACAGGTACATTGTAAGTTGTAAATGTACTTAGTCAATACTTGACATAATTTTAATTACAAAGAGCTAGCAATTGGGTGCATACTAATAGGTAAAGTAAAAAAAGCTTAATAAAATCAAATCCATATACTGGATGAAATACAAATTCATATTTTGAGTGTATGGAATATTTTGTGTGAAAATACATTCTACATTCATGAGTTTAAAATAGTATTTAATCAGTTTTTGTATATAGTTATATGAGGAAAATTATTTATTTATTCTAAACAAATGAATGATTTAAAACTAGAATACACATGCTGAAATGTCTCGTCTGTTTTAATTATTGGTGAATTCATGTTGAAAGATAGTAACAAGAAGGTTTTTTATTGCGTAAACCCCTGAGGGTTTATGCAGTATATATTGGACGAGTGATGTAGTCTTTCGGAACACCGGATGTTAGTCGGAACACTTCTGGTCTTTCTATGACCACCTTTCAAATACATGCGCAATAGCTATGACCACCTTTCAAATGCATGCGCAATAGCTTACAAATCTGTTGAATATGCATTAGCATCTTAAGTTGCTATAGAGATATTTTACGTATGATCTGAAATTTATTATGATATAATATTTTCTTGCACACGATTACAAGCTGCTAATATTAACCTACATGCGTAGTATTTTAATTAGTCAAACGATGTAACCAGCTGTGTTTAGATATGAGATAAGATTTCATGTAAACAATGCGCTTTATATTCTGAACGAGAATAATTAAAAATAAAATCTTTAGAAAGAGTTTTAGTAGCATTTTATTTTAGATTTTACGTTTAGTGAAGATGTACATGTTGTAAAAAGCAAGCTATTTATTTTTTTATACTGAAATTAAAGGGAAGTCTTTCTTGCACATGATTAAATTACAGTTATTTTTTTGGGTTAAATATTGCAACTTTAATAAAAAAAAAAATGGTTATTAAAAATAAAATTAAATAGATATTGAATATGAAAAAATAAAATATTTTGAACGAGAACAATTAAAAATAATATCTTTAAAAAAAGTATTAGCACTTTTTGAAATTTTACGTCTAGGATAGACCAAGGACATGGAAATATAATCATAAATACGTGCCTCAAATAGGTGTAAAAACGAGGATTTAAAAAAAAATCGTTTATTGAAAATAACGTTAAAATTAATTATGAAAATAACGTTATGTCCGTATTTATTTTCATTAATATTGCAAATTTAAAGTTATTTTCTTTGTTTAAATATTGCAACATTATTTACTTTTTTTAATAACCTCTGAATCCTTTTCGTCATTAAAATGCGACTGATAAGTATAGATATTCAATATGAAGGGGGAAAAAATAACCGTGACTGAAATCTAAATCTAAAATTTATTTTAAAAAAATACACATTTGACCATGCAGATGTAAGAAATGATACTTCAAGCAATGAAACAACGAATTAAATGTGCCACTTTAATTACTACTGATAACCTAAAAATGAATCATGCATGCATTTTTAGCAGACTTAACCAGGTCGGCGATAAGATATCGAATATAAAAAAAGAAGATATCGGGTTTGGTGTCAATGAGACAACTATCTGCAAGAAACCAAAATAACACAGAAATACAAACTATGGGTCACCGTACGGCCTTCAACAACAGGCAAAGCACGTACTGCATAGTCGGCTATAAAAGGCCCCGAAATGACAATGTAAAACAATCAGTCAAAAAAGAAAATTAACAAAGTCCGTATCATCGTATGCGTAACTTAGTTGCTCACCAGAGGAACTTTACGCAAGCGTTTAAACACGCGTTCCATAAGTTTGAAGTACGTCGAAATGCAAAGGTATACGCTTGGTGAACGCTTTTACTTCAGGAAAATTTTAATGGAACATAAAAAAAATCATTCAGCTCAAGCGTTTGTCAAACGTATATACATGTACCTGTAAACTGCACGCACATAATATACACGCTACACGAGCGTTGAAAACGCTACACGAGCGTTGAAAATGCTACAGATAAGTTTTAGACACGTTAAGGGCACATTGCATACAAAAATACTCGTCGCCTTAAAGCTTTCATTTAGGAAAAGAAGTCCGATACGGGTGAAACTTCATCAAACCTACAGAAGATATTACACCCTCTCTAACCATGCAACATGGGACTAGACATAGAAGTACAGGAACTACTCACATTAGTTTGAGCTGTACAAGATCTACAAAAATATCCCGCCTGCCTCAAAGGTGCATATAGGATCGACCATGGTCCAGTACTAATGATACAAATATCAACCAGAGTTACAATGACGTTGTAGTAAGTCTTTAAAGGCCACCGAGCGGCCTCCAAAAATGAAAAAAAAACTACTAATTAGTCGGCTATTAAATGCCCCGACCATTAAGATTTAAAAACAAAAATCAAACAAAACTATACAGCCTTATTGATAACAAAATAATTTACGAAAACAACTTGACCGACATGAATTATGAACAACAACCACTGTACTACATGTTTCTGGCTTTAGAATGGACATTGGCACATAAACAATGTGGTGGCCATAAACCCAACCCTCCCAAATGAACCAAACCTTAAGGACAACACATCGCAAGAAAAAACTGTAAAATATCAGTTGCAATTCGCGTCCCTAAAATTATGGGTACGGTGCACAATAATCACTTACATAAAAACAATAGACACAAATCACTGAAATAATCGCACTTACTGAAAGCTATTTCAAAGCTAGTGAACATGTAGACGAACCAGTGGACATAGACGGACTGGTAAACATGTAAACAGACGGGCGAAGATGACAGACTTATTGACAAACATTCACATATAGACAGACCTGCAGTTGGGAATGTAGGAAGACCAGGAGAAACAGGGGTGGATCCAGCCATTTTAAAAAAGGGGGGGGGGGGTATCCCAACCCAGAGTAAAGGGGGAGTTCCAGCTATATGCTCCCATTCAAATGCATTGATCAGTCAAAAAAAAGGGGGGGTCCAACCCCCGGAACCCCCCCTCTGGATCCGCGCCTGAGAAACGCTAAGGTACGCTTTACGCACACCCAATACACGCTTTAAGCTCGTTGTGCACACGATACAGATATGATTGACAGGTTGAATGCATCAAAATTACTAGCGTTTTGGTAGCGTGCATGATTTTTTTTACCTCGGCTGACGTACGTCGGATCTATACGTTGATGTGTGAAGCCGGTATTACATTATTTAAACCACTAAACAGGCAATGTCAGTTTCTAATTCTTATGCACAACAAAAGTAATATAAGACAATACATCTTTATTAAACAATTATCTAATATATATATAATGCCAAAAAAGCATTTGGGTTTACGATTGCATTTCTTTTTTTAAAGAAAGCAACTTGTTACAACTATGTTATGTATCACATAAACTTAATATTATCAATGTTCTATAATAATGAAGATTGGATGATGTAGGCCAGACAGACATGTACACCTTACAATCATTTCTTACACCAAATATAGCTGATGTGTTGCTTATAGTATATGATAAACTGACAAAATTATGAAAACTTATTATTGACCAATTAACCATGAAAATAAGGTCAAGGTCAGATAATACCTGCCAGACAGACATGAAAACTTTAAAATTGTTCCAAACACCAAACATAGCTGACCTATTGCTTATATATAGTATTTGAAAAACGGACCAACACATACAAATTGTTACATTGACCAATGAACAATGAAAAGTAAGTCAAGGTCAAATGAAATTTGCCAGGCTGTCATGTACCCCTTTACAATCATTCTATAAACAACATACAGTTGACCTACTACTTAAATTATCAGAGTAATGGACCTAATCACCTAACTTTAACCTTGATCACTGTCCCATGAATTGAGGTAGAGGTCAGGTGAACCCTGTCTGACATTGCAGGGAACCCATATACTAACTATAGTTATCATATTACTCATAATGAGTGAGAAATACACATGACAAAAAAACTTTGATTTTTTTTCAAGCAGTCCCTGAACCATGAAAATGAGGTTAAGGACAATGGACATGTGACAGACAGAAACTTTGTAACATAAGGTATATAAAGCATCCAGTTCTTCTTTATTTTGAAACATAAAGTTTTATACAAATAATTTAAACTGCTGTTGCAGCAGCCACAGGGTAGTAATCCTTATGTCTGGCACACTTTTCGTTGTAGGCAAGAAAAATAGACATCCTAATTTTTTTCTACGTACTATCATTTATTTCTTTTGTCAGAAGAAAATGAAATTTAACTTTCCAACATTTTGACTTTTTTTTATCATTTTATCAAACTGAATATTTAAAAAGATCATTGAGACATTCCCATTACACTTATTAAGGGACCTAATAAAACAATCAGATGCAGGACCTAAAACAGATATACAAGGTACCTACTCTTCACCCCTTGAAATATATAATCTTAGGAATTTAGGATTTTAATTCTTAAATTATTTTTTTTAATTATTTTTTTAAAATTTTCAATCTAATTTTTTTTTTATTGATACTTACATCTTGTTGTGAAGTAGGAGCAGTCAGAATTAATTTCTGAAGCTCCTTGCCCATGGACTGCTGAGCATCTTGTCTTGTTCTTTCTATGAACTGTACATCACTTCCAGTTCTTCTGTGTCCGCGTACAAATGCTGTCTGTAAAACATACAATCATCTCATAAAGTTGGTATTTGGAAAAATCATTTATCTTGAAACAGTGACATGATCTTATTTAGTGACTGCATGGGATTTAATAAAAACCTGTTACTTTTAGGAACGTTGTACATGATTTTTTGGGTACAAACAAAAACAAACAAAATTCCTAAGATTTTTTCAGTGGTAGTGAAGAATAAAAATAATAATAAAAAAAGTATACTGTTAGTTTGTTAGTTTATAATTTAATGAATTAATTTATATATGTCCAGCTTATATAGCAATGCCAGATTAATATCAAGTAAAGCATTTAACTTTTTTTCACCAAACTTAAACGGTAGAATTGAAAATTTTAAATAACAGTACTAGTTTATATCCTTACCTTAATTCATTGAAAAGCAGATGATTTTTTTTTTAAATATTAAGGTTTATTGACTAATGACTACATGCAAGTGAATATACCTCAAGTAATGTATAAAATGATAGGCATTCTTCATCTCCATTTTCCATGATTCAAGTGGAACAATAATGGATTGAAATCATGTAATATCATATATGATTTAAAGTACCTATTTACATTTATTTATATATATGTCTGAGGCAACATATGTTTTCGAATCTCTCAATGTTCTTTTAAAGACATCTTACTTTTAATGGTATACACAAAACAAATGTAAATGAAATTGCCAATAAACTTCAATTGAATCATCCCAGGACCTTATATGACAAAAGCTTTGCAATTTTATCTTTGGCTCTCAACAAAATGACAACATGAGCTAATAGGAATGAACTCTGTCCAGTACTGAAGACATGTAACTAAACAGTATAGAACTTTGTTCAATCTGTTTACCTCTGCAAATACTACATGTGAATTTACATATATTTTGTTTTTTATTTTGATAATATTTTGTATTTTTGTGAAATTGTTTTACAAAGTTATAACAGTTTCAAAAGAGGGACGAAAGATACCAAAGGGACAGTCAAACTCACAAATCTAAAACAAACTGACAACGCCATGGCTAAAAATAAAAAAGACAAACAGAAAAACAATAGTACACACGACACAACATAGAAAACTAAAGAATAAACAACACGAACCCCACCAAAAACTAGGGGTGATCTCAGGTGCTCCGGAAGGGTAAGCAGATCCTGCTCCACATGTGGCACCCGTCGTGTTGCTTAAGTGATTACAAACCCGGTAAATAGTCTAATTCGGTAGGTCATATTCATGAAAGGGAAGGGGATTGTAGTTACGACGTAAGGAACATATCCGATATCATTTGTGAAACGGTTATTCCATAACGGTCAACCAACTCGTGATGGCGTCCGTAAAATTTACGAAGGGATGATTTCAACTTCACCATTTGGAACTCTTTCAACCGCAATGACAAGGGATGAACACACAGACAGAGGTGTATCATCACTAAATTATGCATAACAAAAACATCAAATTTAAGTTCATTTAAATCAAATTTATAAAAAACCTAATTTTACATATAAAATTTTATATTTCTTTCATTTTTTGTCAATCTTGTGGTATTCTAAACCTTTCGGTGTTATATTAATATGTATGACATGTACAAATTTACCATGTAACAAGTTCATATTAACTTTTTTTTTTAAGAACATGAAAACTTTTAAGACTTATTCATTTGATTATGAATACATTTCCTTGGTAATGTAGAGGGAAATGATATTTTGAAAACATTTGCATTAGCATTGGCACATCTCATTTCCGTAGAGTTTATTTTGCCCTGTCCCCTTAGTCATGGTTCATTGACTTCAAATGTTTTCCATAGTTTACATGTTGAAATATTGCCATTTTAATTTCAGCATTTACATTATACCATTAGTACATGTATCAAAATTACATAAAGGTGAGACATATATTTGGGTCAACAATTTAGTAGTATAAAGTACTTCTAATCTCTCTAGCTTCATATAGGCTATTTCCTCTGTAAAGTGTTTTATTGTTAATGTTTTATTGTATCAATGAAGCTATAAAAAATAAAGACTGAATAATGTTAATAGACTCAAAAGATATAAATACATATATATTCATTAAATAAAATAATAAAATAAGTAAAAAGTTAACAGTTCCATTCTATCGATTTCATCCTTCCATTGGGACTCTTCAGGATAACTGATGTAGTGTCGCTATAGGCGACATCGTTAAGGAGGTTTATGATGTTCCGCCATTGTTCGTTATTAAAAGTTCTCTGGATTTAATTTCGATCGGAACGTTTTATGAAATAACGTTCCATCTCTTTTCTATATGCTTCATCCCGTCTACATTTAAAAATAGGCATTATTTGAAAATGCCTTTTTACCACAAGTGTCAAGATGGGCACTAATTGGCGAATTTCTGTATTATGGGTGTTTTATTTGTTCTTTGTGAACTCGCAACAAATAAAACACCCACAATACAGAAATTCGCCAATTAGTGCCCATCTTCAAATTAATATTTAAATGTTTAAAGTATGACTGTGTATGTGTAATTAAATAATATTATCTAGCAAATTTAGTAATAGTTATTAATTCTTAAAATAATAAGTCCCTACTTGAATAGATTTATCATGCAATGTTGCCCTTTGTCATTATCCCATAAGATCTGACATAAAGTTGGTTACAGAATTTCAGCAGCTACCCTGATCACTTCCAATACAATTAAAACCATAAACTTCATACATTTATAGAAGATTAAATCACTAATTTTAAAATTGAAACCTTCCAATTTTCTTATTAAATGTAAATGTATGAATCTTTTTAACTTTTCACTTTAGTAGCTTTAAATCTTACATAATCAAATTTCTATTTTCAATTCTGTTACTGAACTTATTCTCATATCAACTTATCTCATATAAATCAGTAAAAATATATTTAAATTGAAACCCTTTTTCTGCTTTTATTAATAAGATTGAAAAGAAAAGAGTTAATTGGTGAAACAAGATATACAGCTTTTTACTTGTTTTATACAAAAGCAACCTTTCTCGTATAAATATGTACATTTTAATAATATCAATAAATATACTGTTTATTATTTCTAGCCTATGATATAGTATTGTTTTCCTTTTTGTCAAACATAGATTATCTCCCATTTGCAAGTACTTGTAATTCATCACTAAAAATGTGTATGTTCAAATCTATATCAAAAGAAAAACTGCAGACGGTAACAATAATTAAAAAAAAAAAATCCCTGGATTAAAACTTGTTATTTTTCTCTTCAAGTCCACACTTGGAGGTAAATTAGAAGTCTATGGATAACCAATTACTAAATAAAAAAATGTCAGATATGAATATAGGACAGAGTTCAAATCACAGTTAAAATTTATGAAGATGAAAGTAACAATTAGTTTGATATAATTTTTTCTTTGATTTGCTTAAGATTTCTTTTCTTAACATCCTTTTTTTTGGTTAACTTTTATGGATCAAATAAATCTCTTGTAAAATATAAAGTTAAAATCAAAATATCCCTTTTATAAAAACAATCTGTCAAAATGTCTTGATCATTTGACTGGCTAAGAGATAAATCCTTCCTATGATTAAAATTTGATAAATCTCATTAAGCAATGCCAAAGATAAACACATCTCCTAACCTGCATAATGTATTAATCCAAAAAAATATTGACAATATTCTCTTTTTAATATTTTAACTTTTGTGACTATCATATCTGTTTGTTTACCATCTGATATTACATCAAGTGAACAAGAAAGCTATTTTCAGAGTTTTATTTTTAAAAGTGTCTTTCAAATGGAAGTATTGACCATCAACAAATCCCTTGCAAATGTAAGATAATCAATTTGTACTAAGCATAAAGCGTGATAAACAAGAGAGTCCTCACTTTTTAAGATCTGAAAAAATAAAATGTACATAGAACCTATGCCCACACAATAACTTACCTCTGGCCACTGGAGCTGTTCAAAGAAACTTTTATTACGAATGTTTATTGTACTCATACTTTTTTAGGAAGAGGAATTAATATAAAAAGTAACCTCACAAGCTTAACTGCTA
The DNA here is from genome assembly GCA_019925275.1 of Mytilus edulis. Classification (NCBI taxonomy): domain Eukaryota; kingdom Metazoa; phylum Mollusca; class Bivalvia; order Mytilida; family Mytilidae; genus Mytilus; species Mytilus edulis. Next base: position 62,827,604 of record CM034350.1, read on the forward strand.
ATAATCAACTGATCTAGAGTAATGAACAGTATTATGAGTCTTAAAAACATGTCAAATTATTTACAGTTTAATCCTTAAATCATATTGATGACAGGACTTATTTTTTATTTGTATGTTTATTTTGTATCAGTTCAAAACTTCCAAGATGTTCATTGATAAGCCGAGGTAAAAACAACTGATTATGATATACTACTTCAGAACAAACATTAAAACTTTAAGCAATTATAAATGTAGTTCCCATCATTTTGCTCACAAATGTATTAGTGTGTATGTGTATTTGTATAAAAAAAATTTGAGAAAAAATATTGTGTGGCCTTGCTACTATGGCAAAACTTTTACATCAACAAACATTTCTTTTTTTACTTTTAAACAAGTAGCGTGGGATAAAGTAAAACATATTTGACATTATATATAAACCAAATGTTCTCAACTTACAAATTAGATGACACTGAAATATGAAACTATGATGATAGGCCACAATGACATAATTCTTTGGTTTCTCAGCAGATAAAATAAAGAACAAAAATATTTTAACCATATTTCCTTTTTGGTTTCATCATTCTTTTTCTCTTTAATTTTACCTGTCAGAGATAAAAATATAGGTGGCCTTACATATTTTGTTAAAAGAATTAACATCATAACCGTTTAGTTTGAAATACCATTCTTTTTAGTTAAGTATATGGATCACAAATTATTGTTTTCTTTTACACATAGGTACCTTTTATAAATAATTCAATCGGGATATACATAATATATTCAAAATTCAAGAGTTTATCCTAAATTGAGGTAAATTATATGGCATTCCAATATCATTTCCCTTCCTAACATCAATGAAGAGATATCAATTGTAGAAATCTAGATATGATGTTTTAACTTTTGCCCCTTTAGTGGCTTTTGCAAGATGTCTATTGCAACATGTCTATTGCAAGATGTCTATTGCAAGATGTCTATTGCAGACTTTAATGATTTTCAATATATTGAACCAAAAAAATTTGTCCAATTTGCTATCATATCACTCTGCCAATAAATATAAATGATGTAACAGATATATATATATATATTAACCAGATGCTCCGTACATTTCTATTAACTTAAACTAAAGTTATAGTGCGAAAACCAAAAGTATTCGGACGACGACGACGTGACGACACCAACGTGATACCAATATACGACCAATGCGGTCGTATAAAAATTCAATGGAATAATTGTACAAGGTGTAAGATGATACTGAACCTCTATAAGTCAATACACAAATTAATTGTGTTTTGCTTTGCTAACAATCATTTAGCTCAATTTACTTAGGATGTCACAATCCATTTTGGTGGCTTCTTTGCAGTGTGTCTGCATCTAAGTAATGCTCATTTCTTTGTCAGCATGATTAGGAATTTAAAAAAAAATTGAATATTCAAGTGCAAAAACTATATACAAGCAGCGAATATAAAAAAAATCAAATTTATTGTTACTCACTTTGAAACAGGTGAAAAAGTCCCCACCCACCTTGCTTTCCTTCCAGTTTCTTAACCTTGTACAAATAAATTTGGTATTTTCTGACAATGTACATCTAATGTATATGTATTTTTCATTCTTTCATTCATCAGTATGTGCCTTATTAGAGTCACTAGCGCTATGTCTTAGTAAAAATTGAGGCCTGCTATTGGAAATTTCTGATTCGAGATAGTACATGTACATGATGTAGCAAGAAAACTTTTTAGCACAGACTGAAACATTATGAACACAAGAGTGCACACACTGAAATGTCTCGCCTTCTTTACTAATCATTGATATTATGTTGATAGTCCTAAATATAAAGCTTTATTTCAACTGTCACATAAACTTAACATTAACCAAGAAAACTAAACATTGATTAATGAACAATATGAAAATGAGGTCAAGGTCAGATGGACAATGCAAGGCAGACATAAATAGCTAACAATTCTTCCATACAACAAATGTATTGCTTATAGATTAAAAAACCCAGACCAAAACACAAAAGGTTAACACTGAGCATTGAACCGTGAAAAGGAGGTCAAGATCAAATAAAACTTGTGCGAATGATCATAAAATAATCTCCATACATCAAATATAGTTGACCTATTGCTTATAGAATTAGAAAAAAAGACCAAAACTCAAAAACTTTACTTTGACCACTGAACCATGAAAATGAGGTCGAGGTCAGATGACTTCTGCCAGTTGGACAGGTACACCTTACAATCATTCCATACACCACATATATAGTAAACCTATTGGATACAGTATAAGAAAAACAGACCAAAACACAAAAACTTAACTATAAATACATATACAAAGTATGAAGCATCCAGGTCATACACCTTCTTAAATATTAAGCGTTTAAGAAGTGAGCTAACGCCGCCACCGCCAGATCACTATCCCTATGTCGAGCTTTCTGTAACTTAAGTTGCAGGCTCGACAAAAATGACATTTTTTTTTAATTTCTTGAACAAAGATAAATCAAAAGAATGAGGAATTTATTTATGAAACATTGAACCAATTTACACATATACATGTAGTTACCAAAACACACTAAGGGTATTGTTGACAAACAGGCTAAACTATTATTATAACTAGAAACAATTTTTAGATATTGACAGTGTTCTCATAGAAATTTTTAAATATTGCTGAAGAGCATGATATACATTAAATTCAAACACTTACAATCAACGTTGACATTGTTCATGGAAACGTCAGCATAAATATACTCTATTAACAGTTGTCTCTACAGTTACTTTTTTTATGGTGAAAACATCTAAACAACTTATGTTTATATGTTTACCTTTGAATGACATTCACAGGGGAAAAAGATGGGATAAGAATAAGAGTTTGAAAAAAACTGTCTGGCATTTTGTATTAATAGCCATTAAGAAAAGTGTTTTTTTGTTTGTTTATATGTACAACTTGAAATATATGTATAATCCTCCAGCATCTCCTAATGTTGTACCATCTAAATAGTCTCAAGCAGAAAATAAACAATCTGCTGTAAAATTTTGTATTATAACTGCAAAGAAGATGATTGCTGTCATGGTCATCAATTCTAGTATGACAAATTCCAACTAAACATCTTTGTTTCAGTAATGTCTTGACAAGATTTTGACCTTTAACCTTGAACTTAGCATGACCTTTATGCCTTATATCAAAAGGTGTTATCCCTCTAAACATACAGTCTTAACAATGAATTTTAAAATCTACCGGCCAGAAACTCAACTTTTGGAAAATTTGAGTTAGATTCTGTTGGCCTGTAAATATGATAATTACATGCCTGAGAGCAATTTAACAAGCCTTGGATGCTGGGCCTGTGGTTCGGGATGAAGACTGTACATGGGGACAATACATTCATCATGAAGAATGTAAAAGTTGGTTATATGTATTAAAAGCACAGCAGAACTGGTGTTAATGAGACAACAACAAAACAGCACAAAGGTTTACACAGCCCCTGGTATATCCTACTTTGTATATACGTCAATTGCTTCCATAAGGTGCAATTTCAAGGAGGTAGTAATATATATGTCAATTGGACACTTCTTTTTAACTTCTGATTAACAAAATGTACTATAACTGATCAAAATAAATATATCAATAATCCAATAATGATAATATCTATCATCTGCTGGATTTTTCATTATTTGTCAATTAAATAAACGCTATAAATATAATTAAGATGTGACAGATTGTAAACTGGGTAACTGAGAAATATATTAGTGTTATAATTTTGCTATGAAATACATGGATAAGGATTTCACAATGAAATTTTAAGATAAGAATTGAGAGCGATTTTTATCCAAGGCTTTTGTCTGTACACAATTTTAAACGTTGAGAACTTCCAGTCTTCAAAATAAGCATATGACAGACAGGACATGTCTGTAAAAATATTTTTAAACACAAACACCAATTTCTAGGACTGAACCCCCTCGTTTGCCCTGGTGATTGATTCTTATATAAAACAACTGAATTATGCCCGTGTCATAAATTGGTGCAAAATTGCAATACATGTATCAATATGTTAGAAAGTTGTGTGAAATTTAATGTTTACCACTTATTCCTACTATTAACAGATTAAATTACAAACTTTTATTTAATTCACTGCATTTGATCACATCTTTTAAAAAAAAAATAATATTTGAAGATTGATTTTTTCTTTGTGACAGAACAATTATAGGTTTTCACCTTATATTAGGTTTACCGTAATAGTTTCTTGGAAAGATTTGTATGCATATAATTTTCACAAAAGAAATTTTAATTATGATGAAATAAATTTTCCAGGAAAGGATTAAAGAGATTGTAAGTTGTGCAATTTACAACTCATTGAAAATGAATTCAAATCACATCAGTTTTCAAAATGTACAGAGGCATTGATGGGGATGTCAGCTTATTACAATTTTTATTTCAGAAGATTTTCCTGTCAGTATCATACATGATAACATGAAGGACATCCCCACTTCTTTATGATTACTGGTACATTTCTACTTAGGTAAAATGAAATAAACTCTGACAGTATTTTGGTATTGTTTAAGATCCCGTTCACACCGGGCTTGTTGAGTGGGTCAGACATGGTTTTACTGTCAATGGCGATCGTTATCCTATAAAAAAAACAAGATGCTCAGCAGGGCACAGCTTTATACAACCACAGAGGTCGAACCCTGAACAGTTGGGGCAAGTATGGACACAACATTTAAGCTTGATACAGCTCTGAATTTGGATTGTGATTAAATAGTTGACACAACATAGGTTTCTGACACAGAATGAATGTGGTCCAAGAACTTAAACTTAAAAACTTAAAAATTTTAAATTGGACATTTACCTATTATGGTCAAATATCCAAAATCTAAATACATGGTTCGATTCAGCATATCATAGAACCCCAAGAATTCCATTTTTGATGAAATCAAATAATGTTCAATTTTAGACCTAATTAGGCCTCAATGTGGACCAATTTGATAACTTGGCCCAAATATTAAAAATCTAAATACATAGTTAGATTCAGCATATTGAAAAACCCCATATATTCAATTTTTGTTGAAATCAAACAAAGTTTAATTTTGGACCCCGATTTGGACCAACTTGAAAACTGGGCCCATAATAAAAAAATCTAAGTACATGTTCAGATTCAGCATATCAAAGAACCCCAAGAATTCAACTTTTGTTAAAATCAAACTAAGTTTAACTTTGGACCCTTTGGACCTTAATGTAGACCAATTTGAAAACAGGACCAAAAATTAAGAATATAAATATACGGATAGATTTGGCATATCAAAGAACCCCAATAATTCATTTTTTGATGAAATCAAACAAAGTTTAATTTTTGACCCTTTTGGCCCCTTATACCTAAACTGTTGGGACCAAAACTCCCAAAATCAATCCCAACCTTCCTTTTGTGGTCATAAACCTTATATTAAAATTTCATAGATTTCTGTTTACTTATACTAAAGTTATTGTGTGAAAACCAAGAAAAAATTTGGGCCCTTTTTGGCCCCTAATTCCTAAACTGTTGGGACCAAAACTCACAAAATCAATCCCAACCTTCCTTTTATGGTCATAAACCTTGTGTTTAAATTTCATAGATTTTTATTACTTATACTAAAGTTATAGTGCGAAAACCAAATGTCTTTGGACGACGATGCCAACGTCATACCAATTAACGACCAAAAAATTTTCAATTTTTGCGGTCGTATAATTAGGATAGCGATCGCCATTGACAGTAAAACCTTGTCTGTTACAAGCCCCTGTGGTTCACACTAGGACATTTAGACTGATTGGAAATATATCTGTTCCCTTTAAATCGATTTTAGGGCTAATGTGAATGCTTTGAATTGATCTTTAATCGGTCTAAAAAAAGAGAGGAAATTACATTCATATGTACATGTGCATTCTAGAAACCCATCAGTGGTTGTATTATGTCATATCATATTGTTTTATGTTATTAGGAGACATTGGTGTCGAGCACAGATCTAAGATAGTTCCTGATTAATTTAATCACAACTCTTTTTAGACAGGGACAATTAATAGCCTTGATATACTGTATGGTGTATAGATACATCATACCTGTCTATTGTTAAAAATAACTGGGTATGCGTTGACTTTGACCATTTGAGATATTGCGTTCCTGCCACATTATTGATGTGTATACATTGGTCTCCTTTTATTCAAACAGTTTAACTGTTCATATAAGTTACATCAAAGAGGGTGATATCTAATTTACACCATGGTACTACCACGGCTAATGCAAAACGATAGCTTTCAAGGAGGGTGACTAGCACTCAAATGTATTGTGGTAAATTTTGACTCAATGGTTAAAAAGAGCTGACATGAAGGTCATTATCACTACGTTTACACTTACGTCTACCAAGAAATAAATTGAAATACAATTTTGCATGACCAACGATGGGAATAAAATTTAGAAGAATAAGCTCTGACAGGATCAAAATTAAATTCAAGCCAGTAACGAAAAGATCATCTTCAACTACTTTTGTTTGCTAGCTGTGAAGCTCAATAAGGTTGCATTCTAAAACTAATAATTAATAGTAAAATATTAGATTTAGTAAGCATGGGAAACACTTTAAAATCAATGAGATATATGCAATATCAGATCTTAAATATTTAAAATTTACGTGAGTTGCATTGAATATTCAGCATTCACTTTTTTTCAGCTAGTGCGGATGATTGATAAATTAAATTCAAAAGCGGATGATTGATAAATTAAATTCAAAAGCGATGTAATGCATGTTTGAGTCAATACATTACAGTTAAATAAATTACATCATACATTGCTGACAACATGGGTGTAACAAATAATTTAATTCATTGCTTTTAAATTTGAAGTCATAAAAAGTCCAAAATTAATTCATTTGAAGGGACAACACCTTGGTTCATCCATAGTCCAAATATTTAATGAAAAGTTTAAAATAGAATCAAATTACAATATAAATCATAAACAGCCATTTAAGAATTATTCATAAATCCATTGATAGCTTGAAATATTAAACATTAGAAACAAGGATTTTACATGGATTAATACAGGATATTGTTTGCTTTTCAAATTAAATTGCTTCATGTAAAAAAATTCCTTGCAAGACATGTATATGTGTATATTGTCAGATCATGTTTTCGTACGTCATATATGTTTGTATTTAGCATGTTTTTTCAATGGAAATTGTGACGTCACAATGAATTCTTAAGTATGACTTAAAATAGCACGAAAACCAATAATTATAGAATAACTAATCGAAGAATTCAAATAGAGAAAAATATTCAACGAGTGACCGAACAACACATTAATTCACGAATGCGTGTAGTGCATGAGTTAATTATCAGTGTTGTTCGGTCACGAGTTGAATATTTTTCGATATTTGAATTCTTTAATTAGTTATTCTTTTTATTACATTGGCAAACGGCTTTTTTAAAGAAATTAATGTTAAACATGCAAGGGACTATATCTTTTTTCTACGTATTCACAATTTGTTTTAATCCGCCGTTATCGACGTCTTGACAACGCCTATTGTTGTATGACGTCAGAGAGTGAAATAACCACGTTTATTTCACATGTGAAATTATCGGTTTTTATTTAACTGGGAAATCAATGTAATTCATTGCAACCAATGTAATAATACATGATAATATTAACCTTATGTTTAAACACATATGTAAACGCTACTATAAATTTAATAAAAATGTAATGGAATATAAACTACAGGGGCGGATCCAGCCATTTTAAAAAGGGGGGGTTCCTAACCCAGGACAAAGGGGGGGGGGGGGGGGGGGGGGGGGTTCCAATTACATGTCCCCATTCAAATGCATTGATCGTCCAAAAAAAAGGGGGGGTTCCAACCCCCGGAACCCCCCCTCTGGATCCACGCCTGAAGTTCATAAATAAAAATCCTAGACAGAATTGTACAAAATGTATTGTGCATTTTACAAGGATTTAGTGATTTTTAAATAGCAAAACAATTACAAGGAAGATAATAACAAAAGCCAACAATTATTTTGAAAAGGTCAAATATTCAAGTCATATAATAATACATGGCAGGAAAATCTCATTTCACTGTCTTATTAACCTCACCTCACATGCGTCTTTGGTCCCACTATATTCTTTATGTGCCTTCTTGAGTCAAGAGCCTGTGGTTAAGAGGTTGTTGGTAGCTGTCTGACATATTTTTTGGCCACTTATAGTTTATTAAAGCCTTAGGTTTTCTTGTTTGGACTATTTCACCTTTTGTTATGTGGAGAGGGGGGGGCTCGGGGGAGGGGGATTATCAGTATACCAAAATATATGGTCAAGCAATTTACCTGTCACAGAAAACATATAGTGACACACAGTTACATAATTCAGCACCCTTCGGTCTCCAGTGGATAGCTTTTTCATTGATAATTATGCCACATTGCCTTATCACTGAACTTATATTTAACAGCAAAAAGTCAAAAGAACAAGGGTTAATCTTTAAGAGGGGCATTTAAATGATATTTCTATTGACATTTTTTATATCTACTCAAAATAAGTTCCTTTAGTCTGTCACCAAAAAAACACAAAACACATCATTTATATGAAATAGATAGTTGTTGTGCATTTTAAATACTAAAGTATGTATGCATTTCATATTATCATTTCACAGAAATTAAAACTCTTTGTTATTAACTTTTAAAATCATGCATGACTTGTAAATACTAGTTTTACATTTAAAAACAAAAATCAATTAAATGCTTTAAAATTTTATTTGTTATTTAAATTACATGTAATTTTATATTTATAATTATTTTCTTACCCAATTCTCAGTCATGTTCTTATCATTCATAGTTCTCTCCTACTCCTAACTCCTTACTTAATTCATGATATGTTTATTTCATGATTTGTCGAGAAAAAAACCCAAAAAATAGTACTTGTTATTCATTAGACAATCTGACGAGTACACGTAGTAATCTTGTCTCAGGTGTTCATTGATTGTTTTGCAATATGGAGTTCAATTTCTATAGTCTTTGTGAGTTTAAATAGCCAAATGGTTTAAAAAATGTATGGTAATTCTAGAAATCTGTAGAATATACTGAAATATTCATAAGAAGTGTAAAGGTTTTACTCATTCGTTGAAGACAAATTTCAGATTTGCATTTTTCTGACTTTTATAAACGCATGTATACAGGTAAGTGACGTCAAAGTTGTCGTTTGTTAAAATTATGCAAATTAATAACAAATGCCTTATCAAATTTTATTGCTTTTTCTTTTTTTACGTTTTTAAACAAGGAAGAACAAACTTTTTGAAAATTTATCCTTCAAGCATTGGTAAACAAGAAAATATGGAGATGTCTGACCATAAATAACTATTGAAAAGACGACAATTTTTTAAATTTAAAAATACTGTTCCAGTGTTGGTTTAATTTATATAATGCTTCTAAAAAAACATGGGTCAACATTTAGCTTGAGGTCAAAAGACTTACTTACCCCAGGAGTAGATTACCTTAGCCGTATTTGTCACAACTTTTTGGAATTTTGGGTCCTCAATGCTCTTCAACTTTGTATTTATTTGGCTTTTTTAACTATTTTGATATGAGCGTCACTGATGAGTCTTGTGTAGACGAAACGCGCGTCTGGCGTATAAAATTATAATCCTGGTACTTTTTATAACTATTATGATTAAAAAAAGATGTGGGTATATGTTTGTCAGACAGTAACCAAGTGACAAAACAATCCAAAACATTGATATATTCAGGCCAACAGATAGGAACTGGATAGGACCTACACTAATTTAATTAAGAATTTGTTTTCCATGTATTCTATGACAAGCTTATTTCTCAAATGCCCAGGTTTTAATTCACCTATTAAATGCAGCAATAGTACTTTTATTTTCTATTTGACATAAATAAAACAGATGATATGTATCTATGTAAAACTTGATGTGACCCAAGTGTGAATGATGGGTAGGTGTTTTAACTTGCATGACACTAAAGACTAAATTTGTTCATTTAAGTATCGCATGTCTGTCTATGAAAAAAATAACACCTTTAATTTCAGAGACAAGTGCCTGTTATGTGTGGTAATAAACAGTATCTTTGACCAACATATCAGAAAAACACCATCTTTAAACGAAATAATCTCAGGCTTTTGTTGAAATAACATTTCAGCAAAAATCTGTGGTGTCAAATATGCAGGTATGAAAAATATTCTGCATCAAGAAAGAATAAAAGATAAATAATTGATAACAGAAGAGAAGGGGAGATAACCTTTGAAATTATAAAAAAAAACTTAAATTCTGCATTTAAAACTATGAACATAATAAATGAACAAATTTATTCAATTTGATAAAAGACAAAACCAAGACATAACAGTAATGAAATGCTTCGCTGAGCACAGCCTGGTACAACCACAGATGTCGAAGCCTAACAGTTGGGGCAAATTTGGACACAATATTCAAGCGTGGACACAATATTCAAGCTTTGATTGTGATCAAATTGTGACAAAATATAGGTTTCTGACACAAAATATGAGATCTGTACACTCAAACACAAGATATTGTCTGGAAACTAGAAAAATGTTCGTTTTTGGCCCTTTTTAGCATGTGGTATTGAACGTTCTTAAATAATTTATAGAGATCCAATTAATTAAACTAAAGTTATGGTCCGGAAACCAAATGTGTTTTGGACGATGAAGCAGACGATGCTGACAACACCATCATAGCATTATAAGAACCAAAAATATGTCGTAAAAAAATATGTATAAAATAAGACTAATACAATAAAATGTATACTATTTTTCAGGCAAAAAAGAAGAAAACTTCAGACAGCCAAATAATAAATATGAAGATGATTTCTTAATAACAGGAAGAAAATAAAGAAAAGAGAAGAGTTCTAATGTTCCCTGTGTTGCACCTTTTTTTCATACAAGGTACAAGGGCAATAATACACTTTTTTTGTTATTTAAATTTTTTTGTCCACATCTTAGAGAAATGAATGCTTTAAAGGTGTCAGACCACCAATTACTCCCTCCAATTTAGAACGTATGTAAAAGTAGCCCTACTCTGACACAAAATAGTGCTTTTGATGTCCTTGTTTACTTAAACTAACCAACAAATTTGCAGAAATGAAACTTTTGGTGAAAGAGAAATACATCTAGATCATTTTGAGCCAAAATTTACTTGTCTATGAGTTTGCATTAAACATTGAGGATTAATGCGCTCCATAGTATACTAATTTTAGATTTCCAGAAAAACAGGTTTTTTTTTGGAGTACCTCTGTTTGATGGTCAGTTATTTTGTTAGAAGGCTTTAAAGGTATGGTGAAAATTGGCATGTAGAAAGCTGATACATGTACAATTAAGGATATACCTGGTTTCTATGAAGTTAAACTTCAGGTAAAATATTTAGAAAGCTGTGAAAATTGAAAAATTTGGTTGAACAGATAGGGATTTTTAATTGGTGGTCTGACACCTTAAAGCAAGTTCTATTGTGAGTTCCATTAAAATTAATATTTCCAGGGACATAGATTGTTACCAATATCTGATCGGTACTTATTTTCAAAAGTGTCAAATACATTACTGATATAAAGATGTAATACCACCATTGATTTTCCCCTATTAGTCTTTGTTAAATTCTGCACTTTTCCAAAAATTATGCCAAATTTACCTTTCTTTCAAATAAAGAAATACTAAGTCTTGGCATGAGTACAGTTTTTCTCCTGTCCAACACTAAAGAAAAAAAATCACATAATGTTTCATTTCATATAATGAAAGTGTAATCAAACTTTCTGTTTAAAGGGAAATAACTCAATCACATAATAACTACCACTTTTGGTTACTAGAAAGGGCTACAAGTCATCAATGAGAAAAGCTAAAATCGTGAAAATTGAACTCTACTGTAATTAAGTCACAGGAAATATCAACATACCATTTTCATGCTAATGAATGGACACTATTGGTCTATTTGTACTGTAAATAAAAACCAGATGCTCCGCAGGGTGCAGCTTTATACGACCGCAGAGGTCGAACCCTGAACGGTTGGGGCAAGTATGGACACAACTTTCAAGCTCGATACAGCTCTGAATTTGGATTGTGATTAAATAGTTGACACAGCATAGGTTTCTGACACAGAATGAATGTGGTCTAATGAACTTAAAACTATCTTTTTTTGCTTTGGAGCAATTCACTATGCTGTTGAATATTAATCCTCTCAAACAAAAAATATTTGAAGAAATTTTCTTTTTAATTTCTGAAATCTGAAATGAAAAAATTCACCTCCCCCTTTCCTTTATTCCAAAAATGATCTCCATTCAAATGCTAATGCAGTTTGCAACAATAACTACTCATTTAAATACATCATAAATATTAAAATATAAAATGTCATACAGTCATGGTTAAAATTAATATTAATTAATAGTAACTTCTAAAAAAATAAATGGGGAATGTGTCCAAAGGGACACAGACGATGCCCCCTCTAGCATATTACATTATAAAGGGACATAATTTTAGAACTATAAAAGTGAAGCTGCCAAAAATTGAACTTAAACTGAGTTTAGAGGAAATAAGCATAATATACACATTTCATTAAATTTAGTTAAGACAAACTTAAGTTAGTAGAACAGAAACTAAAAAATTCTTCAATTTTTCCATTTGTAAAGGGGCATAATTCTAGAATGGTAATCAAAGTGCTTGTAATCACTGAATGGTAAAGATTGCTTTAATTTATCAGTTGGTAGTGAAGTGAATATTGCATTGTATATTGTATATAGCATTGACTTAAGTTGATTCAACTACTCTTCTGGACAAAGAAAGATAACTCCAATTTTCAAAGAAGATTTCATAAAGTATTGGTTTTAGGTGATTCAACATCCATTCTGGACAAAGAAAGATAACTCCAATTTTCAAAGAAGATTTCATAAAGTATTGGTTTTAGGTGATTCAACATCCATTCTGGACAAAGAACGATAACTCCAATTTATTGTTTTGAAACTACAAAAATGCTTGTATTTGGTCCCTTTTTGCCCTTTTTCCTAAACTGTTTGCCCCATAACCCTTAAAATATATCCCAACTTTCTACTTAAGGTATTAAACATTGTGGTACAATTTCAGAACAATTGGAATACTTATACACAACTTATTGTCCTGACACTAGATAAATGCTTGTTTTTGGGCCCCTTTGGACCCCTAATTCCTAAACCTTATTGACCATAACTCCCAAAATCAATCCCAAGCTTCCTTTTGTGGTTATAAACGCAGCTGGATAACTCGGACTAAAACAAAATCAACCTATAACAAAATCGGACAATAACAAACCCGGACTGTAACAAACTCGGCCTACCATTATTTATATGCAGAACTATATTGAACAAACTCGGACTACGATTAGTAGATTGGTTTTTTTTACTTTAACAAAAAAACAACTTTATATATTAAAATTATATACTTTAACAAACAAAAAAAACACTTTATATATTAAAATTATATTAAAATTATATACGAATTTATGAGATTATAATAAATATTTAAAAAAAAAAACAATATATAGAAATGTATTAAATATTTGTTATATGAGTTGATTTGATATGTTTAAACAAATTGCTTTCTTTAAAACAAGAAATGCAATCGTAAACCCAAATGCTTGTTTGGCATTAAATATAAGATAATTGTTTAATAAATATGTATTGTTTCCGTTATTATTTTTGTGGTATAAGAATTAGAAACTGACATCGATAATCATTGTTCAATATGGGTGATATATTCTTGTTAAAGGAATCATTGACCGCGTCCAAGGATTATTTTTTTCTCCTCTCTCCCGAAAGACAACATGCTAAGTCACCCACTGGATGTTCCATTCTAAGGTGCTGGATTTTTTTTTTAGATAAGAGTTAGTTTTAAGGCTAAAATTCAAATGAAAATGTGAAGAAATTTAATCAATTAATGATTATTTGTGTTTAAGAAATGCAATACATGAACCTGTGAAATAGCTGTTATTTGAATAATGGCTTGATATTGATCATTATCAAGATCCTTACACCTGTGTCATCAGTACATGTGCCAGTTGTTTGTTTAACTTATGGTGATTAAAAAGGTGTCAACGATACACGTGACATAATGTCATAATCAATTAAGATATGCATATAATAAAAATTATTTTCAGAGAGGGACATTATTACAAATAATTATACTGAAAAGACAAATCAGTGGTGAATTTTCATATTAAAAAGAAGTTTTTTGTACTTTTTTTTTATATATAGATATCTATCATGTTAACGTATTTTTTTTTATCCCCTTCAAAAATGTTTAAAATAAATTATTTAATTAATTGTAGGTAAAAATTAATTTCAAATTAATCAAAATTATTTCCCAATAGCAACAACAACCAACATTATACTTATATATGTCTTATATTCTTCTAGTAGTCCGAGTTTGTTATAGTCCGATTTTGGGAGGCCGATTATGCTATAGGCAGAGTTTGTTATAGTCCGATTTTGCTATAGGCCGAGATATCAGGGATTCGTTATAAACATTGTGTTAAAATTTTATTGATTTCTATTAACTTATACTTAAGTTATTATCTGGAAATCATCCGTCTTCGAATGACGCTGACGACGTGATACCAATATACGACCAATTTTTGCGGTTGTATAAAAACTACAGGTTCAAGTAATTTTCACGTCCTCTGATCTAAATTTAAAAAAAAGAAAGTCTTGAATTCAAGCGAAAAATATGGGGCTTATCCTGAATTACCACAGACATGTATGATATAGGTTTATTCTAAAGTCATGAAAAAGTATCTTCCACCCCTCATACATTAATAATGGTTATTCCTAACCTGTTATACCACTTAAATTGATCTTAAATTTGTTAACATCAGATCATATGCTTGATTTAAGATTTAAATAGTAAAAGACTAAAACAATATATATTTACAATAATACGGTCGGTGCATATAGTAAAAACAAATGTATTTGATCACGTTTGTTTTTGATAAAAGGCCACGCATGCAATAGTGAATAATCATATTTCATATACTGCAAAACTTATAAAAGAAGAAAAAAAAGAGTATTAATTTAAGAATTTGACTTTCTCAGTTTCTGCGTTGCACGAACTTTGCCAGTGTCGGCTGTTATGACTTTAAAATCAATCAAATTTGAATGCAATAACAAAATTAAAGAAAAATTCTTACAGTGGTAGGCACAGCAGTCCCTGTATTCGCTGTCATCCTTTCTGTACGAAATTTACACAATGTTTATAAGCAGATTAATGTATCCTTGAAAATGGGATTTTCTTGAATTTCGGATATTCTTTGGAGTATTCTGTACAAATCGTTTCCGAATGTAACAAATATAAATGTTGAATCAAGTCGGTGTGTTTCCGCAAATTTTTTCCAAGGTCATCATCCCATCTAAGATCATCGACATCTAATACGATCTAATACTAATAGTCATAGACTAAGGACCTATAACTAATTACTATACTGTTGTTGTCATTGAATTTCACAACGTAAAGAACAACGTGAATGAAACAGTTTTATAAGTAACTAACTTCGTACACCTGTAAAAGCATTCGGGTATCCGCTTATTCGAAAGTTTAAAAAAAAAAATAATCATTCCTATTTTTTACTCCTAACACTTGTTGTTATCAAATGTTACATTGTATATAGTTTTATATAAATGTTAATTTTCAAACGTACATACTGTAACGTTTTTCGTTTATTACATGCATCACTGGGTTTTATTATTATGATATAATTAGATTACATTCTCATTAACTCTTATAAAGTAATTCCTTACAATCTATGTTCACGGGTAGTAAGGTCGTCATATCGAGGAGCGTTTAGTACAGTGATTTTGTCATAGTTTGGATAAGTTTGACATGACGGTGTTAAGTCTTTTTGATGACAATCAATGCAAAAATGTAAACATTGGGATATTTTGTAAACGGAACTTCTGATCATTAATTCAAGCTGGTAAGTACCTTTGTATAAAGTAAATATGTTAGTACATCACAAGTTGTATCATATAGTTAATGATTTAACACAGAACAAAGCTTGCGTATGTCAAAATTTAAAACTTGCTAATTGGTTTATCGTGCATAAAAAAAGTTATTTTCTTATAGTCTGTTACATCACATATATCTTCGTGATATAACACTGCGGTCAATTATTCTGAAAAATACCTACATTTGCAATCAATTCAAAATTACTGAAATATCTGTGTCATGGTTTGGTTCATTAGTGTCATGGTTAAGTGCATGTTCGACATGGTTCAGTTATGTAGTTCTTCTCGTGTACAATAAAGAGTTACTATCAAAATTAACAAAAATCGTTCCATTTGAAACACAAAAGGACATAAAAACGCACAAACAATGTAGTAATATGTTATAAGTAGATGCAATATTATTGTCAATGAGATAACTATCCACCTGAGATTAAATGACGTAGATTTTAGCAGCTATTTGTCATCAAGAGGCCTTCAACATTCAACAATGAGCAAAACCATATTTCTTAGCAAGATATAAAAGGCTGCGACAAAATTCAATGTATAGGAATTCCAATTAGAAAATCATCAGCCTAATTTCTGTCCAAAATAAATAGCAAAATATGATACACAGTTACATACGATATTCACGGCATTACAGACACTTAATTTGAGACAGTATATACAAAATATTGCGGAGTAAAACATGTTTCCGGGCTCCCCAACCTCTGCTTCGCCTTAACCATGCCACAAATGTAAACTCACCAGATCGGGTTTAAACAAGAAATTCAAGTAACAGAAACACTAAAGACACAAATAAATAACGATATATATTTAACACTGTAGTTTCATTGAATAGCATTATATGAAACAATATTTAGAGGATCCTATTTTTCAATATTTGCTTTTTAATCTTTAAATCTTTTATTGCCGCAGTCGTATTATAAACTTAAATCCAAAAGAATTAATTAAACAATACTACGTTTATTTAGTACAGAAGCCATGCAAAGTTTGACCAACCCCGAAGATCTACTGCTAAACGTAAATAGAGCTATCGTGAACCCATATGATGAATTTGCACATGGTGCTCAAGGAATTCGTCAGTACCATAGATATGAACAAAGTGTAGTAGTCAGTCGAGAACCAGCTTATGTTCTCATGTGGCGTGTTAGACATCTTCTTTTTTTCACAATTTTGAACAGATGTCGAACTGAACTTTAGTTGTTTTTTGGCAAACCGTCTGTTGATTTTCATTATTGACTGATATATGAAAGATTAAGAAAAAATTCTTCCTCATAAAAGAGCATGTTATGATATCTAAAAATGTCATTATCTTGAAAATGAGACAATATATCATTTAAACTTTATGAATGCTAGAAATGAATCAAAAATCAAATGTTAAATTTATTAAATATTATTTTGTTTTACATATTTTACAGTGTCTGGTCACGGAATGATCGATTCTTAAAGCATATTTTTTTGCCGCAAACATCGCACATTAAAGGGTTTGAATGTCGTGCTTCATGTTCCGTCAAGGCCCATCTATCTGAGAATTTCGCTGGACAATGAGAACAAATCAGTTGATCCCCGTGTGTGCTCATTAAACTGGAATCCGCTTGTATTACGCTTCACTTAAACATAGACTTTATGAACAAATTGTGAAAGGAAGGGTTTTACACATTTCATTTCAAAAACATATTTACTGAATTCCGAAGTTGCGACTCACCAAAAAAGTCCAAAACCTAGTGACGCGACAAGTTGTCCTATATGTCATACCTTACTGGTTTACGCTATACTGAGAATAGTTTGATGGTTTCAGATTTCTGGTTGTCTCTGTTCTATTTATTTACCCATTTTATAGAAACAGGCAGATATAGAGTTTGGCCAATTTAATTCATCCTATTGTTGAAGAACTCATGTTTGTGTTGCTGGTTTGCTGTCTAATTTATGTATTTCCACGTCATCTTACATTTGATATTACCTTGTAAATTGAAAATCAAATAAGCAAAAAGGATAAAGGGCAAATACAGATAGCATAAAAATAGCATTGAATGTTTTTAGAAGTTCAAATGAAGTGTACTAGACAAAGTGATATATATCAACAAACTTACCATCTGTTTCATCTTCGTTTATTTTATAATGCGTTCTGTCCTATTACAAACGATGATTTCTTGTCTAGCCAAACAATTAAGGTCGTACACAGTTTAATTAATGTACATGTAGCAGACAATATAACACGTGTTTCTTTGAATTTCAATCCTTTTCTCAATCACATTTAATAATATACCACCTCATACTTAAAACTAGTTAGCAGGAGTTTTTTTCAGATAGTATAGAAACTGTATTACATAAAAAGTAAAACATGAAATAATTCAATGTTACTATACATGATGCATTTATACAATATTACAAAGATTTTTATTGATTCCTAATAATAATTGATAAACTTGAACATTATATCGGCTTAAATCCAAAATTGGAGTTGTGATCTTTCATATTTAAAATTCAAACTTTGAAAGCACTTTTTATTGTAATTTCACCTATTATAGTTTTAAAACCAATAAGTTTTAAAACTGTTGTCCATGTCACGCGTAACTATTCGGTTTCGTAAATGGTTGAAGACTTATGATGTCCTCTTAATATTCTTTGGTTAGTTTTGTGGTTACTGTACCATGGACCTATAACCCCACATCTCCTTTTATTCATCATTAACTAGTTCAAAATTTACAATAAAGAAAAACCAACAAATGAATAGTTTTCTAGAAAAGAAAATGAATAACAAGAATTACTTTTTGACTGGCTGCCACTTTTGAATAGAAGTCTTTAGCTATTTGGCTAGTGATGCCGCTCATGATATCCCCGGCAGAGTCAAGCAAGGACATATGGACAAACGATTATATATGTGAAACAGAAGCAACGCTTTGTCTTTTTTTTGTTTGTTAAATTATATCGAAAGCTAGTTTAAAAGAGCAGTGACTTTTAAATTTATATTGTAGAAAACTTACGAAAAGTAACATGACATGTTTAACATACGCTTTGACGATTATACCACTAAATTTGGTTAAACAGGCTTTTTTTCTTCTCAGACAGTTAATATATAGTGTAACTTAGTTCAATAACAGGCGCTATCAATCAACTTTTCAGTATTAAAAGTGAAACACATATATATTTATTTCGATCTAAACCATGACAATCTTGACCAAAACCATGACGAATTTCTAGACTCTTAACCGAACCATGTCAATCGCTTAACCAAACCATAGCAATTCCGATATCTTGCTTATTCTGCGTTAATTTCGTGAAACAACAATTTCAATATAGATCGTTTGAACTCCAATACAGATTCAGGCATCTTATTTGCTTTTTATCTGCTCGTGTGAATAGAACTGAGGCAATAGTTTAGGGAAGCAACATAAATTAACCATGTCAAACTTATCCAAACTATGACAAAATCACTGTACTAAACGCTCCTCGATATGACGACCTTACTACCCGTGATGTTTATCGCCTTTAATCAGATTGTACTTGTTAAATGTCAAATCAATCATGTTAATCAGCTGGTGCCCCGTTACGATGTTGATGCAGGTGTCTCAGTTGACCTCAGTTTCGATTGACCTTAGCTCCGGGCTCCGGGCTCCGGGCTCCGGGCTCCTGTAATTTAGCTCCTGTAGAATATTTCTTTGTTCAGAGTCATTTAACCATATTGTAATCGGGTTATTAGAGTAGTATAAAAGAGAGAAATAGTTGTAGATACGATACGATATACGAGGAGAGACGATTTTGTGTACGAGAGGTGCATATGTAGGAGATTTAGGATTATGTCACCGTATTGTTGAGCCTGCAGTTAAGATGTTGTAACTTGTATTACTGTTACATGTACTTTGGATTTTGAATAATACAGTATTGAACTTTTAATCGACTTTGTGTTTATGTTAACTTGCAAGACTTCTTTCAGACTACACCAGGATCCATTTATTTATTTATGTGACCAGGATTCCCTTAAATCACGCTACCAGAGATTTTTAGGGATACCCTGTTAAGGAGTATACTTGGCATTTGTCGTCCGTGGACGTGTGAAACGTAGACACCAAACAACAAAGCACAAACACAAGAACACACACTCTAGTTTAAGTCCTCATACTTAAACACTTTTTCGTCACATTGGTGGCAGCGGTGGGATTTACTGTGTGTGACTTTAACGAACTTGTAATAACATAATGGAAACACCAAGAAGAACAACAAGGACATCAACTCAGGCTCCAACGCTCTCTCAGGTAAGGCAGAATTGCTATAGAAATCAAATATTTTCCCCAGGAGATTCTGGGTTTAGAAGTTCGCCTGCCACTGGACGTACTCTTAATGATATTCATACGGAGACTATGCCAGAGGTCCGGTATCGCCGGAACATCGGGCACTGTTACCCAAGAAAAAATCATTATAGAGTTATCCAGGAGATGAGCAATACGGAAAAAGAAGGAGGAAATGGTTGGAAGAAATTTTGGCAAATATGGATTATTTTGCTTACTCTCAGTAGAGGCCTTGTCGCATCAGCATGGATTTATTTTCATAACGATCGAGTTGTACAGAAGTCTCGGGAATATGTTACGACTGAACCTGGAATGCCCTATGACTCAGATGAAATGCCCTCGTACTCGAGCCCTAGGCCTAATCAAAGGCACATGGAGCTTGAGTTACCCGGTCAAACATCGGAAAACATGGGCTTATCACCAGGACATGTTCAATTGCAGGAGACTGATACTCGGGGAAATGAATCTACTGTTATAAACGAAACTACTACGGAATACCCGAATACTTGGTGTATCCGTGGAAGGAAAATTCCTCAATCTAATGAGTATCCAGTTCGGAGGACCTTTTCCGGAGCAGGGAATGATGTTTGGAATGAGTTTATTCAATACAACAGTACAATAAAAGGACATACAGCGATGAAACAAAGGTTTGTGACAGAGGCAAAACTGAGAAAGAGAAATCCGGAAGAATCTTGTAGAGATTTCGGTCAAGCCATAGAGGATTTGTACTGTAGAGCGTATCCGGACAGTCCTGAGATCGAAGATGAGAACTTTATTAAAACGTTACTTGACAAGTGCGGACAATCAGGAGATTTTCGCCTTGCTGGCAAGCGAACCAGATATAATACCCTGCATGATGCAGTAATTAATGCGATGCAGGAAGAATGCTTTAGAGTTGGAGAGAAAGGTCTCGCCAAGCAATTCAAACCAGTTCAGCGGCCGATATTTGAAGTTGAAGACTGGGATAGTGATGAAGATGTAACTACAGAAGCAGAAGGAACACGAAGAGAAAATGTCGACAGAAATAATGTTCGTGATAATTACCCACGGAATAACAGTATGGAGTCCCGAGTGCGATTTTATAACCGTGATAGATGGCGTGGAAGAGGCAGATCCCCGATGTTTAAAAATCGTCCACCAGAATTTCCGGAACCGAGAAGGGGACCGTAGAGATTCTCGAGAGACAGATTTACGTAGAGGAGATCGACACCAGAGGCCAGGTGTCGGTCACCCGGGCATGTACGGCCTAATGAAAAGAAAAAAAACCACAATGAAACGACGGAAGAACATAGTGAATTAACCAAGTGACTTTATGAACAATTGTTTATTTATTGTGTAAACTATGTTGTTTTATGCAGAAGTTTTTCTGTGACTGTTTATAGTCGAAATTTAAAATTTATTTGGTGCACGAGACCCTAAACATATTGTTATGGTGTCACGGAGCCCTTTAAAAGTACAAATTGGTGCACGAGACCCTAAACATTTTGTTATGGTGTCACGGAGCCCTTTTTTAAACAATGATTAACTACGGTTTTTTTTAAACAACAGTAAATTCTATAAAAAAAAATGTAGACTTAAAATGTATCATTGTCAGAACTAGTTAGCACATATATTTTGTTATATTTGTTATTTTGATAGGTGCTTATTTTTTTTTTAACATAGACCTTAAATGCTTAATTTGGTTCGTAAAAAAATATTTTTAAAGTCGTAATGAAAATTTGGAACCTGTGACCCTACTTTTTGCTTGGTGTCAATCGGAACAAATTTTATTTTGTCTTTTAAGTTACTCTTGGATCTCAAGTGGGTTTTTTTTTGTGTTCCAGGAATAGTCAGGATATCATTATGAGATGAGTATTTTTTATATAGTTTTATTATATTTTTTATGATGCATAAACTGAACAGTGGAAGTTCAGGTCTAAGAGGGGGGGGGGGGGGGGGGGGGCTGTGTAACGTTTTTCGTTTATTACATGCATCACTGGGTTTTATTATCATGATATAATTAGATTACATTCTCATTAACTGTTATAAAGTAATTCCTTACAATCTATGTTTATCGCCTTTAATCAGATTGTACTTGTTAAATGTCAAATCAATCATGTTAATCAGCTGGTGCCCCGTTACGATGTTGATGCAGGTGTCTCAGTTGACCTCAGTTTCGATTGACCTTAGCTCCGGGCTCCGGGCTCCGGGCTCCTGTAATTTAGCTCCTGTAGAATATTTCTTTGTTCAGAGTCATTTAACCATATTGCAATCAGGTTATTAGAGTAGTATAAAAGAGAGAAATAGTTGTAGATACGATACGATATACGAGGAGAGACGATTTTGTGTACGAGAGGTGCATATGTAGGAGATTTAGGATTATGTCACCGTATTGTTGAGCCTGCAGTTAAGATGTTGTAAACTTGTATTACTGTTACATGTACTTTGGATTTTGAATAATACAGTATTGAACTTTTAATCGACTTTGTGTTTATGTTAACTTGCAAGACTTCGTTCAGACTACACCAGGATCCATTTATTTATTTATGTGACCAGGATTCCCTTAAATCACGCTACCAGAGATTTTTAGGGATACCCTGTTAAGGAGTATACTTGGCATTTGTCGTCCGTGGACGTGTGAAACGTAGACACCAAACAACAAAGCACAAACACAAGAACACACACTCTAGTTTAAGTCCTCATACTTAAACACTTTTTCGTCACAATACATTATTTTTGTTTTTTTTTGTTTTTTTTTTCTTTCTAGTAGGCCTAATTATATTAAACCTTGATATTTATATATAAAAAAGATAAACTCCAATAATTGAAGGATAACTAAGACATTGTAAAAAGAAGAGATGATACTTTCAAGAAGATAAAGGTACCCTTTTAACTTATTCCTCAACTTTTTTTTTCAAACCGGCACAAGATGATATCCAATATGTATACAATACAATACAATACAATACAATATTTTTATTTTCCAAATTAAAGGGCCCATTAAGAGCATAACATCAATTACAACATGACATAAACATTACAGAGTGATTAAAGAAACATAAAATAATAATTGAAATTCAAATGCATGAAGAAAGGATCAGTGGTCAAGGGGAGATAATTTTGATATATTTTAGAGTATCTAACTAATTTTCTGATTTTCTTAGTTGCAGGCCTTTATCCAGGTATGCACATAAAATAGATAAAAATCTGCTATCTTCATTAATCATGATCCATGAAAAAAGATCATTTATATTTAAACTATCTAAACTGGGGTATTTTTTTATATAATCAGTGATATCTCTTCTGAGGTTATTGTAAATAGGGCATTCCATAAGAAAGTGCATTTCATTTTCAATACAATTTGTATTACAATATAAACATATCCTCTCATGTCGAGGTAATATTTCATATTTACCACATACATTGGTAATTCGTTCATGTCTGCCAGTTTCTATTCTTAAACAGTGATTGCTAAGTCTGTATTTTGTTAACAAATGTTTTTGTGGGTGCTTTAAATCTAAATAATTTTCATAGTCAAATGACTTTTTGAATGAAAAATAAGTGTCCAATTTGCCTTGATTCTGTAAATAAAAACCTCTCGTTTTCTCCCAATCATTTTGAAAATTTAATTTGAGCTGTTTTTTCAATAAGTTTTTAAATTTATTTTTTCCTAGATTTTTACATATATTTAGGTCAATACCCAATTTTTCACTGTAGAAAATGATATTAGAGAGCCATGAATTATTAGAACTGGTTTGTCCTTTACTTTCTATCATTTTAACTCAGCATAAGCATTTTTCAATAAATCAGATGGAGAATTCTCTAGTCTATGCCAATGCATAAACATATGTGTTAGCAAATTTATATAAAGAGGATATCTACCCAATTCAGACAGGACTGCTACATTTGTGCACATCTTTGTAACACCAATAATATACTTACAAAATTTTAAATTTAGCTTCTCAAACTCCCAATCTTTAAATATGTCATAAAGGGACAAATTTTTCCTTTTAGAAGTAATGTTAATAACACCCCAATTTTCACAACCATAAGTTACAATTGGCTGTATACAGTGATCAAATAAATGCAAAAGAGTTTTAATAGGAGGATTAGATGATTTCAAATCTTTATAAAGTTTAAAACTGGCCTTTTGACCTTTTTGGAATAATTGTTTCCTGGCTTCATTAAAGTTTCCAGTATTTTGGATGACTATGCCAAGATATTTGTATTGTTTAACACATTCAATAGAATTATTTCCTACATTGAAATTTTCATTAAGGAGTCTACCACTCCTATTGAATATTATAATCTTGGTTTTCTTCACATTTATTTCCTTACACCAATCTTTGCAGAATGTGCACAAAGTATCAAGTCTCTTCTGAAGCCCTTCTTTTGAGTCAGATATTAATACAAGATCATCAGCATAAAGTAGACATGGTATCTTTTCATCATTTAAATTGACATCATCATAATTGTTAGATAATATATCTGGCAAATCATTAATAAACAGTTTAAACAATGTGGGACTCAAAACGTCACCTTGTCGTACACCAACATTATATCTAAAAAAATCAGTTATTTTGTCTTCTACTTTAACACACACTTTGTCGTTACTATACATAGATTTCAAAATGTTATAAAAAATACCATTATTTGTATGCTGTAATAATTTGTATAATATACCAATATGAATAACCTTGTCAAAGGCCTTGCGAAAATCTACAAAACATACATACAATTTACCTTTGCCTCTTTTAACATATTTTTCTATGAGACATTTTAGTACAAAAATGTGATCCGAAGTACGAGCTTTCTTAGAAAAACCAATTTGAGTTTTGTTTATGATATTATTATCAGATAAAAATTTATCAAGTCTGTTATACAAAATGGTATTGAAAAATTTGCCAAGACTATTATTGATGGCAATACCTCTGTAATTTTCAGGGTTCTGCGGGTTATCAGATTTGAATATAGGAGTAATGTAGCTCTCAGACCAATTACTGGGATAAATGCCAGATAGAAGAATGGCATTAAAAAGTTTTAGTAAGCAATCTTGCATATAACTCTGTGAAACTTTTAACATTTCATTTGTAATAGTGTCTAGACCTGGACTTTTCCCAGATTTTAATTGCCTCAGGGCTTTTTGGAGTTCACCAGGGGTGATTTTAAAGTCAATCTCACTGAATCCAAAGTTTTTCTTTTCTAATAGTTCAAGTTTACTCTTTATCTCTTTTATCTTGGACTTTATGTGTTCATTTTCAGGAATTGATGACAAGTCAGAGAAATATTTATACCAAATGTCACCATCTATGTTGTTTTTAGTTTCTGAATTATTTTCAAGACGGAGTTGATTGACAAGGTTCCAATAATCCTTTGGATTTTCTGATTCTAGATTGCTTAAACGGTCCAAAATATTTTCTCTAAATTCTCTTTTCTTTTTCCTCCTTAGTTTGACAAATTGTTTATTAAGTTTAAAAAAGAGCCACGCACTATCGGATCTTTCGGAAATTTTGACATTAATATAGCTTTATCATTAACATGTTTTTTCAAACTTTTTAAATCTTGGTCAAACCATTTTTTATGATTACATGTTTTTACCCTTTTCTTCTTCTTTTTTAGTGATACTTTGCACACTTTTTCGTATATTGAATGAATACTATATGTGGCATCATTCACATTCTTTTTGTCTAAGATAATTTTGTTATTTAAAAAATATTTTAGCTCATTTTGTATGACAGGATGTGTAAATGATTCCTGGAAATTTTGAATACTTTCTGTGTCCCATTTATACCTCAAAGGAAAGTATTTCATATGACTTTTATTTTTCTCCAATAGGAAAGATGCTAAAATCTTAAAAGTGATTTTGCAATGGCAATCAGAAAAATTTGCCTTAAAATCTGATACATTAAAATATAAAATTTGCTGGAGTAGGCTTTGAGAAACTAAAGCATAATCAACTACACTGCATCCATTAGGTTTGAAACATGTAAATTTACCCGTGCTATCACCACACATACGCCCATTCAAGATACGTAACTGATTACCTATACAAAATTCTAGCAAGTTTTTCCCTCTGGAATCAGTTATTAAATCTTTACTGACCCTTTCCTCTGTGAAACAGTCTACATCATAATTTACATCAAATAAAGGAACATGGGAGGTGCTGTCACCATCAATATAGTCTTTTTCTGACCCAGTTCTGGCATTAAGATCCCCTACTAACAGGATGTCCCCCATAGACCCATAACTATCAGTTATATCCTTTTCTATTATCTCCAGTAGGTCTGTTTGGCTTTTGGGAGCATAGTATATCAAGCACAGATATATATCTTTGTTTAAATTGAAAAATTCTCTCTTCAATTTTAGCCATTGGTATTCTGATGTCCCGTTATTCAAAAAATTTACACCTTTACGAATTTCTTTACGTATGAGAATCCCTAGACCACCAAAATATCTGTTATTTTTAGATTTTGGTCTGCAGAATGGATAGTACAAAAAGTTATCAAATTTCAAATGATTTTCATAACCAACATGGGTCTCAGTTAATAGAACTAAATCATTTTTGTGCTAATTCTGATAAAAAATTCTTATCATTTGACCGTTATCATGATGTTCTGACAGCAACCCCCCAACATTCCAGCTGCATATATTTAGACTAGTTTTCATATTGTATCTTATAATAACGTAAATATGTATTTGTATATTTATGTGTACACACTACACTAGCCTTTTTTTTTTTTAAATCTCTTATATCTGTATTTGGTTGTACAATATATTTGAATATCTATTACGTTGTATATCTAGATCTATTTTTAGTTGTACACGAAAAATTGAATTTACTCAATATGTTATATAAAAATCAAAGTACTGAAGTACTGAACATCGGATGACCGCAGGTTCTTGTGGATGGTCAAGCACATGTCACAGAAACAGATCACATCTCTATACCTGAAACTTGGGTTAATTTACAGAGATACTTTTTTCTGATACAAGTTCGTGCTTGGATGATGAATAAATGACAGGAAATTCAACCTCACCGTAATAACTATTATATTGTAGTGCAAGAAATCAGTATACCTTGGACTATTATACTTGTATAATAATAGTCGTAGAGAATACACTGGTTTTTTGTTATATATATTATTAATATTACGATTGCATGTATGTACCGATTATCAGGTTGTCTGCATGTTGATATCGTAAAATATCAGCTGCGAGACATAATATTAAGCTTTTTGTCGAGTAATCATTTTTAATATGTTTTATATTTCACAAGGAGACAACAAGTTTACCAGGCTAAAGTTGGGGGTAATTATGGATTATCCCCTGGTAGTGTTTGTAACTGGGCAATAATTACTTTTATTTATTTAATTTTAACAATTTTCATAATTAATTTAAATTAACCATTCAGTTAAAATATTTCACCTTTCGAGACGCTAATGTTGAAAAATGGGACAGAAATAAAATAAGTTACAAGACATAAACATGTAAAAAATAAATATATATTTCAGCTTACTAAAAATATTTTCATAGTGTTACTTTGACATCATTTCTTAAAACTAAGTCCCACACATAATTGTTCATTTGATATGTGTCATCCTCATGCGGTACGAGAAGTTTTCATGTCGCTAAATAGTCTTCTTGTCGCTTAATTTATTCTTCTTGTCCGTTCTTGACGCTTCTTGTCGCTAAAATTTCTTCTTGTCGTTATTAGTGAGACCGCTATTTTTAGATTACAGGTGGTCATTTACGCTACACGTATAACCTGTGTAGTGATTTTTATATTACGATAAATTTATGAATGAACGATATATTATGAATGAACAAGAGCACCTGACCTCTTTCTGAAACACCAATTAAACATATAAAATCGTATTTATTAAGATATAATTCAGTCAAATTTTCACCACTAAATCAACAACTGAAATGATTCCATATTTTGTTGAAACATCGTACAACCGGAGAACAGAAATCGCAGGTATGAAAATGCACTTTTTTCACTGGTGTTGAAAACCCAAAACTAATTTGACTAGAATTTATGAATGACGGAAATTTAAGCGATAACAATACATCGGAGTGACCTCAAGGTCATCCTCTGTAAAAAAATAGTACTAAAAAATGTTTATTTAAATAATCTCTCTACCTGAGGATTATTTAGCTGATATAATATTCAAAATAACAACACAGCTCAGTACAATTTGTTTAAAAAGAAGATATCAATGAGGTTTATACTATAGGTAATTTTAACAGTCTATCGGTATCCTCTACGGCCACGTCCATAGCCACGTCTGCCGCCTCTGCCTCCTCTACCTCTATAGGGTCGTCCTCTTCCATATCCAGTTCTTCCCTGTGTACTGCGTGGAGGCAAATTAAGGGCTTTATCGATACAGTCACGGATATTTGCAGCTAGTACAGCAGTTCCATCAGGAGTAAGATGAAATTGGTCCTGAGCTATATATCTTTTCATCACTTGTCCTTTGTATGCCAAGTTGCTATTGTCGCATAGGATAACAGAGTCATCTCCCCTGAACTTGGTTTTCATTAGAATTGTTATAAGTTGTCCATCTGAGTTATAATCTTCAGAATCGCTTCTCGGTGTTGGCAAGGAGATCACGATCTTGATATTATTGAAACGTGAACGTATATCATCGCATATCCTAGTCATTCTGTCAACACAGTCATTTGGAGTTTTGTTCATTAACTCGTTCGTTAAGGAGTGTTACACAATAACGTTTGGTTCACTCTCAAGCTTTTGGAGTTCTTTTTCTGTTTCGTCAAGGGTATATGCTGTAACTTTGTGCACATTGTAGTCTGGTGAGATTCTAGGGTCTATGTTTTCAGTATTTGAGGTGCCCATGAGAATAACTGATGGTTTTGATGGTCTAGATATTGGCACAGTTTGGAATTCTCCGTCGCCACTACTGGCATGTATTTTTAAACTAAGAATCTCTTTTTCTTTGTCTTCAATGTCTTTGCGAAGAGCAGTAAATGATGATTCTAATGATTCTATTTTGTTTTTCCTTACCTGCATCTCCTTGTTAATTTCACCAAGATCCAGGTCTAGTTTGTTTATTTTGTCACTTTGTGATTTATTTTTCTGTGTAAGCATCTCACATTTAGTTTCCATTTTGGTTTTTATTAGTTCTTTTTCAAGTGTAGTTTCATGATTTATATGCTGAATTTTGCATTTTAGTTCTCCATTTTCTCTTTCTAAATTAGCCTTTTTGTTAATCACAGATTCTACTTTGTCCATCATTTGAGTAAACCTTTCTTCATTTTGTTGAATGGTATGTATAGGATAAGAATAAGTGCATATCCCTAAACAAACATTCGTATAGATTTGAAAACGAATGTAAAAAAAGGTTACGTTAATAATGCATTTTGGATAAAGTTAAAGATGAACTTGTGGCATCCTTCATAATTCTGATCAGTAATATTAGTTTAGGTAGTATCATACAGTTCCCTTTAAAAGAGGGACGAAAGATACCAAAGGGACAGTCAAACTCATAAATCTAAAACAAACTGACAACGCCATGGCTAAAAATGAAAAAGACGAACAGAAAAACAATAGTACACATGACACAACATAGAAAACTAAAGAATAAACAACACGAACCCCACCAAAAACTAGGGGTGATCTCAGGTGCTCCGGAAGGGTAAGCAGATCCTGCTTCACATGTGGCACCCGTCGTGTTGCTTATGTGATTACAAATCCGGTAAATAGTCTAATTCGGTAGGTCACATTCATGAAAGGGAAGGGGATTGTAGTTACGACGTAAGGAACATATCCGATATCATTTGTGAAACGGTTATTCCATAACGGTCAACCAACTCGTGATGGCGTCCGTAAAATTTACGAAGGGATGATTTCAACTTCACCATTTGGAACTCTTGGTTTAATAGCTTCCTTGTGAGCAGTAACCCTCTATCAAGAAAATCATGATAGGAAATGCAAGCACGGGAATATCGTATCAAATTAATTGGGAGATATATACCCCGTATGCAGGTGCTGCTGAATGTTGCTACTTAGAAATGGAAAGTTCACAATTGGAAAGCTGAAATCATCTCTTTTTTCGTAAAGTTTTGTTTTCAACCGACCCTCATTGTCAATTTCTAGATGTAAGTCAAGATATGAAGCCGACTTAACTGTATCTGTAGTATCCTTTATCTCCAATTCGATGGGATAGATGCGTTTAAAGCTTGGCAAATAAATAATATAATAAGTTGTGTAATATACTTAATATATGATTGTCTATCTAATGTGAAAAAAAACATCTAAAAAACATTCCAAATATGTTTGCTCCTGTCAGATTTTCTTTTCGATAGCGTTTTTTTTCAGATTTTAACAAATCTTGCACTTTACCTCTTTTTTTTTTTATTATTGAGCCAGTTGAGCTGGAAAGGGTATATGTTTGCATGAGTATTTAGGGTCACTCCGTGGAACACGCATATGTATATATATATATATATAACGATTGCATGTCCAGATTGAGAAGGACTGTGTGTCAAATTGGTCTACCCTCTGCAATCTGCAACTTCTGAACTGGAACTTTAAAATGAATGACACATTTGGTCTCGAAGAGATATAGAGTTAACTCTGCTGAGTGGTCGTTTCACTGTCAATCGTAACACATCTCCTTAACTTTATACGACTTTTAAGGTTAGAGGTGAAGATGTTAACTCCATCACTCAAAATATAAATCCCAGTCCCACAGAGTAAAGTTCTCACTGGAGATGAGCAGATAAAGAGAGATGTCAATTCCAGCGCTGTAGTCTTAAAGTTGTAAAGTTTTGCAACATGTATTTGTTTTGGTCCTGGCAGTCGAAACTCTATGATCGTCACCAAAAAGATGAAGGGAAGTCCCTTTATAAGAAATATCATAAGGTAAATCTCTGCAATCATCACTTAACTGAAAAAAAAACACCAAAAAAACCAAACCACAAGATTTATGACCTAGTGGAATTAACTTATACAGCATATGTTGTGCAACATTGGTTAATAGAGAGTGTTATGTGTCAAAATATTTATGTCAATAAGTAATGGCTCATTTCAATCTGCTGGATGGTCAACACTGAGGTGGTGAATTTTAACAGTCCTCTTTCCCTTTCTATCATTAAACCTTACATCGTCATCACTGTCGTATTTAACTTGAGTTTAAAGCAACATTGGTTAATAGAGAGTGTTATGTGTCAAAATATTTATGTCAATGAGTAATGGCTCATTTCAATCTGCTGGATGGTCAACACTGAGGTGGTGATTTTTAACAGTCCTCTTTCCCTTTCTATCATTAAGCCTTACATCGTCATCACTGTCGTATTTAACTTGAGTTTAAAACAACATTGGTTAATAGAGAGTGTTATGTGTCAAAATATTTATGTCAATGAGTAATCATTGGCTCATTTCAATCTGCTGGATGGTCAACACTGAGGTGGTGAATTTTAACAGTCCTCTTACCCTTTCTATCATTAAACCTTCAACATCGTCATCACTGTCGTATTTAACTTGAGTTTAAATCTCACAGGCACTGCCTGTGTTAAATCTCTATTAATTTGTAAAATCAATCAGTGGTGGATCCAAATATTTTCATAAAGGAGAAAAGGGGAGGGTTCGCATTGACTTTCTATGAGGAGCCCGCTCCAGTCATGATTCAGTGTGATTCCCTAATTATAATCAACCAATTTTTTTTCCAACAAAAGGGGAGGACGGTGTCAAGGCACCCTACCTCACTAAATTCGTCTCTGTCCATATCTCAACCGCTAGATGTACGTTTCTTTATTGTCCTACACGTTACATCATTATTGCCTAACTATAAATCTCTAGAGCTAGACCCTCAGTGCTAAATTTAACATCTCTTGCGCTGGACATAATATCTCAGCGCATAAATTCACATATCTGCTACTAGGCTTTATATTTTAAGCGCATGTTTTTATATCTACTAGATTTATGTTAAAGAAACCTACCACTATTCGACTTAAGATTTTAACTTCATAGCTGTATAGACTACAGCCCTGAAGTTAAAATCTTTAGTAAGTGTTAGATTTTTTTAGCATATGTCTAGTGATAAAAATAAAATTGAGGAAGGAAATGGGGAATGTGTCAAAGCGACAACAACCCGACCATAGAGTAGACAACAGCCGAAGGCCACCATGGGTCTTCAATGTAGCGAGAAACTCCCGCATCCAGAGGCGTCCTTCCGCTGGCCCCTTAAAAATATGTATACTAGTACAGTGATAATGGACGTCATACTAAACTCCGAATTATACACAAGAAACTAAAATTAAAAATCATACAAGACTAACAAAGGCCAGAGGCTCCTGACACTTGGGACAGGCGCAAAATTGCGGCGTGGTTAAACATGTTTATGAGATCTCAACCCTGCCCTTATACCTCTAGCCAATGTAGAAAAGTAAACGCATAACAATACACACATTAAAATTCAGTTCAAGAGAAGTCCGAGTCCGATTTCAGAAGATGTAACAAAAGAAAATAATTAAAATGACAATAATACATA
The DNA here is from genome assembly GCA_019925275.1 of Mytilus edulis. Taxonomy (NCBI): domain Eukaryota; kingdom Metazoa; phylum Mollusca; class Bivalvia; order Mytilida; family Mytilidae; genus Mytilus; species Mytilus edulis. The sequence continues at coordinate 62,860,329 of CM034350.1, forward strand.
AATAACAACAGACTATACTAGCAGTTAACTGACATGCCAGCTCCAAACCTCAATTAAACTGATTGAAAGATTATGTCTTCATCATATGAATATCAGGCACAATCCCTCCCGTTAGGGTTTAGTATCATACTATCATAAAATATATGAGAAGAACACAATCCGTGTCATGCCAACAACTGTGTTTTTTTTTAAATAAACGTGTTTAGTTCCGATGCAAAGACCCTATAAGTGAATCAATATTAAACCCAAAATATGCAATCTTTAATGACCTGACAACATTATCGTAACTATATCCCTTCTTAATAAGTCTGTTTAAAGGTTTTGTAAGCTTTTGAGGTGAATACTGACATTTTTGTGCTTTGTAAAGAATATAACCATAAAAGATTGGATGTGAAATACCAGAACGTTTAAGATGTCTGCATGTTGAGTTATATTTACGAATTATTTCCTTATACCAATGATAAAATTGGTAAATGTTTTGACTAGTTTGTGATGTCGAAAACCCGGGTGTAATAATTTTTCAGTAATAGATAAATTTCTTTCTAAAAATCTAATACGTTGTTACATACACGAGCGAATCGTGCAAGTTGAGATATATAAACACCATAAGATGATGACAAGGGAACGTCATCATCTAAAAATGGATAATTAACGATAGGAAATGAAAAATCATCTTTTTTATCATAAATTTTTGTATTAAGCTTCCCGTTAATGAAAAGATATCAAGATCGAGGAAAGGGCAGTCGTCATTTTTAGTATTAGCTTTATTTGAAGTAAGTTCAACAGGATAGATTTCTTTAGTATACATACCGAAGTCGTCATTATTGAGAGCCAATATATCATCCAAATATCTTAAAGTATTGTTAAATGTTTGTATCAAATGTTGTTTCGATGGGTCTTTGCTAATTTTAGTCATAAATTGTAACTCATAACAATACAAAAACAGGTCCGCAATAAGTGGTGCACAGTAAGTCCCCATTGGAATTCCAATAACTTGACGATATACGGAATATCATATACATTTTATATCAACAGGACAGTTTTTATATCTTCAGCGTTAACACCAGCAGTGTGGATTTTACATCTCCAGTGCTATAGTTTTCACCTTTAGACCTAAAGTTGCCCTCATACGCTTAACTTTAAAATCCAAAATTTACCTGTAGTTATATAGATACAAGAGTGCACACGCTGACATGTATCTCCTTCTTTACTTAATCATTGTTTTTAATGTTGAAAGTTCTAAATATAAAGCTTTACTTCAAGTATTACATATATTAACGTGACACAGGAAAAGGATGTCAAGGTCAGGTAAACCAAATAAGAAATACATGTTCACCTCGCAATCACTCAATACACCAGATATAGTTGACCTATTGATTATAGTTTCTAAGAAACAGACTTAACCAAGAAAACTTAAACATTGACCAATTAACCATAAAAATTATGTCAAGGTCAGATGAACCATGCCAGGCAGACATATACACCTTGCAATCAATCTATACATTAAATATAGTTGACCTGCTGCTTATAGTATCTCAGAAACAAACTTAATCATGAAAACTTAACATTGACCAATGAACCATGAAAACGAGGACAAGGTCAGGTGATACCTGCAAGACAGATATATATACCTTACAATATGCTTCCATCATACAACACATATAGTTGATCTTTTGATTACAGTTAAACAGACCAAAAACTCAAAAACTTAACACTGTGCAATGAACCATGAAAATGATGTCAAGGTCAAATAAAACCTGCGTTCATAAAATATTTCCATATACCAAACATAGTTGACTTATTGCATAAAATATTAGAAAATAGACCTGTGATGTGTTTTAGTCGATTTTAGTCTCTGATGCATGATTTTTTATTATTAATTGGTTTTGGCTTTTAACTAGCTGTCAGTAACTGCGAGTACTCTTAAATCGTATTTTCTTGTTAATTCGACCTGTTGATACTGTTTATAATGCTTTTTTGTTATTTTTTATTTATATGGATCTTGTCTGTACACCAGCTTTGATTATTTGTAATATCGTCAATTTTTCACTTATTCTTACAACATTTGTATAAACTTCAAGATTATAAAAAAAACGTTTTTTTTCTAAAGTGAACATTGATTGGTTAAATATTTCTCAGTCATGTCCTGTGTTTGAATTTGTTTGTTAGCTTTTTGGTCATGAATGTTTGTCTCTAATATTTAATTAACTGTGCATTTGTATTCAGATATCGCAGATCAAATTTATTCGTTCATTGTTTAATCATACGTTTTTTGATTGAGTTAAGTCTGCCAATTGATATTTATGTTATGTTTTTCTTTGTTGTGATGTTATGCTATTGTTTCAGAAAAAGGGAGAAGGTTTGGATCCATTAAAACGTTTAATCCCGCTGCAAATGTTTGCACCTGTCCTAAGTCAGGAATCTGATGTACAGTAGTTGTCGTTTGTTTATGTAATATATACGTGTTTCTCGTTTCTCGTTTTGTTTATATAGATTAGACCGTTGGTTTTCCCGTTTGAATGGTTTTACACTAGTAATTTTGGGGCCCTTTATAGCTTGTTGTTCGGTGTGAGCCAAGGCTCCGTGTTGAAGGCCGTTCTTTAACCTATAATGGTTTACTTTTTAAATTGTTATTTGTATGGAGAGTTGTCTCATTGGCACTCACACCACATCTTCCTATATCCATGAAACAAAAACTTATCTTTGACCACTGAACCATGAAAATGAGGTCAAGATCAAATGAAACCTGCAAGTTGGACAAGTACACCGTAACAATCTTTCCATAATCAAATGTAGTAGTCATATTGCTTATAGTATCTCATATATGGACTTGACCACGAAAACGTAAACTTGTTTACTGGTCCATGAAATGAGGTCGAGGTCAAATGAAAATTGTCTAACTGGTATGAGGACCTTGCAAGGTATGCAAATACTAAATATAGTTATCATATTACTCATAATAATAAAAAGTTATCAATTAAAAAAAAAAAAATCAAGTAGTCACCGAACCATGAAGATGAGGTCAAGGACAATAGACCTATGACAGACAAACATTTCACATCAAAAGGCATCTATATACAAGGTATGAAGCATACAGGTTCCCACCTTCTAAAATATAAAGCTTTTAAGTCTAAAGGAGTTATAGCTAATGCCACCGCCACACCACTATCCCTATGTCGTGCTTTCTACAACAGAAGTTTCAGTTTCGACTAAAAATCAAATATAAGTATCTCGTCTATAGGGGTCGGTATGAGTGAAGTCCGCATGAAATTATATCTGGTTTCAGCAATTTCAAAACAGGCCGGGTTTTTTTTATGGTTAGGTTTTAAGACATCACTCGTCCATACGTTTTTTTACGTTACAAGAGAAAGTAAACTATGATAAAATGACTAGAACTGAAGATCAAGACCCATTGACATTTTATTTGAAAATGATGTCCACACGTTATTTAGTAAAGTTTGTTCACATTTGTTCCTGAATTTCAGTTAGGAAGACGAAACTGTAGGAAGTATAGTACGGTGACCAAGTAAGGAAAAGTCGCTTATTTAAGGAGTTTAATCGTCATTCGGACTATACGGCTGTAAATCACAGTATTGGTAGTTCAAAGGTTACACTTCACATTTTGACTTGTCGTCAAAAAATCGTACGGTGCAATTTTTGTAAAATGGGCTTTGAAGTTCGTTCCCTTACTTTAAAGAAAAAATACTTTCAAAAGATTTTTGGCCTACATTCTAAAAGAACATTCGGTATATGCTTTTTGTTATTATATACATTGTTGTAACACATTATTTTAACAATTTCAAACAAAGTTTAGCAAAATTAATCCGTTATTGAGGAGTTTTTGTAAAAATTTAATACTACGAATATTTTGCATTTAATAGAGTACGTTTCAATTCATTTTCATCATTTATTTTTACGCAAAATGTAAAATACACAACATTTATATGATATTTCGAACCTTTATTGAACAACAATTTCAAAATCATTTATCTCAGAAGCATTATTTCAACTTGTGCATTGAAACAAAATATACACTACAAATTGAAGATACCGGTTTTTCACTTGAAATTCGACTTGTAAAAAAAATTGAAACGGACCGATACTATTATTTTAATCTATAAATGATATTTTGTATCACAACGATTTTTCATTGCTAACATTTGTTCAATTCGATTTTTTTTGGATAGTTTATGGTCCCATTTCGTGTTGGTTATCGTGTTTTTTTTATGTCTTTTTAAAAGATTTCATATTTTCGTATGTTTATTTGATATGTTTTTTTTTCTTTTTATATATTTCAAAAATTAAGAACCAAGTCTGAATTTGGACATGTTGTTATCTGGAAAATGTTTGAACTAGGAAGTCCTTTACGATAAGGTTCTAGTAGTTAAAAAAGGCAGCACATGGCTTTTAATTTTGAAAACTGTATCGCATGACAGAGAATAAGTACTGAATCAGTCCCCTCCTTTACTGTAAAGAGTAAACGTTGCTTCTTAAGTTCCGTTGAAAGACTAAATGATGGAATCTGCCAACAATATGTTGTATAGTATGGGTCGTTTGTTGAACCTGATTTGGTGAATCAATTCAAATGCGCTTTCCCTACCTTCCTTTGGTCCATCACTCACAACTTACACCAGTCTGAGAGGTGGTATGGCATTGCTTAAATGTATTAATAATAACAAAAAAGCAAACAAAATGGTGACCTTGCAGGTGACTATTATAAAAATATGACCCAATGCTTTTCGCTAGCGCACATAGTAGCAGACATATTTTTACCGCTACGACATGAAAAGCTAACTAAATTTGTCTGTTGAAAAGGAAAGCCGCACAAAGAGTACACCTTCAACCAAAGTGTATCAGATTATTGAAGGGAGAAGGATACTGACTGGAAGAAGTTTCTTTCTGTTAAAGAAAAACAACAGGCTCTCCCTAATTTCTTTGGTAGTTTTTCTTATTAAAACTATGACAAATCCCTTCTGATTCCACCTTATAGTGAGCTTTACTCAGCTGGAACGTTTGTAAATCCGAAATTGTCGAAGTTATTTCAGACAATAATGTTATTGACTGTTGTAACTTGCTTAGCACTCACCAAGGGTCAATACTCGTATGATAATTAATGCCTTATACTTTGACATGAAGTTAACAGAAAAGGGAAAGAGCGACAGAATAATCATAAGGACCTCTGATACGGGTGTGATTGCTCTGTGTGTTCACTACTGCAAACAAATGACACATGCATGCGAGTTGTAGGCGCAGTTGGATGTGTACGGATTGCTAGTTTAGTCTTATATGAATGATTTATTAGTTGTTGGTGGCTTTGAACTAGCTGTCATATAACTGCGAGTACTCTTAGATCTGTTCCTAGTGTCTTTTTGTTGTTTGGGTGTACAAGTACCCGGCTACGTCCAATTGTATTTTTATCCATCTGATGAGTTAAGCCTTTTTCAACTGATTTTTATAGTTCGTTCTTATATTGTACTGTTATACCACTGTCCCAGGTTAGGGGGAAGGGTTGGGATCCCGCTAATATGTTTAACCCCGCCGCATTATTTATGTATGTGCCTGTCCCAAGTCAGGCGCCTGTAATTCAGAGGTTGTCGTTTGTTTATGTGTTACATATTTGTTTTTCGTTCATTTTTTTTTATATGAATTAGGCCGTTAGTTTTCTTGTTTGAATTGTTTTTACAAAAGACTTGAAAGGACACACACGACTATTGTAGTTACAGAGCTTTGGGAGTACTGACGAAGATGAAGCCCTTGTTTGTGTAAGAATTTAGTTTCGAAGATGTATGATCTGAGGAATGATCTCTTTAAATCATTCCATCACGATATGAATAAAATTCGCGTCAAGCTTGCCACCAGTAAAAAAGTATGTTTAGACCGCATAAAACATTGCTAAACTCCCTGTTCCGTCACCTTTAGAAAACGATTGGCGAAAATTAATTATTTCATTACACCCGGTTAATTTTAAAGGGCATATGTCAGCAGAATTCTTGCAGGATCTTTTGTGTTCATGTTAGGGAAAATCTTCATGTGAAAAGTGTTTGTTCACAACAAAACCTTACATGTACGGAGCTTTGCTCCTTTCAAGGGTAAGAATTGTGTAGAAATTCCTTGACAGATGAATCAGAAGATACTCCTGGATGAAATTTGTTTTCTGATCATTTTGATTGGATTTTTTAATGTTCTTCGAGCTAATTAGTGGTTTTTGGTAACACTGAATTACATGCATGAGCTTTTTCAAAATAAACATTCAGGATAGAAGGCTTTACTTGAAAACAACATTTATCTTTTATTGCTGAGGTTGAATGTCACCCGGCAAGGTAACTACTGTAACTTTAACGGAATTTGTATTGATCTTGTATAATAGAACAAGTGTTGAAAAACGCCAATTTTCAGAATTAATCGATTACTAAGTAATATGTTCCTTTTTTTTTTTACATTTTCGAGATAATTCATTTTCAATTGATTTAAAATTTAACACAAAATGCTGCTGATATCTTTCAATTTTGAAGATAAAGAAAGAAAAAAAGAAAACAGAATGTTGATCTTTGACCTTAATTTATGCAAAACTGTTACCACATTTCTTTTTGACGACATCGATATTCCAAAAGTACTCATTTTTCCGAATCCAATGATATATGATATAGCCATATAGTATGTTTGACGATTAAATTTTCAAAATATTGGGTCTGGTCACCGTACTAGTAAGTGAACAGGCGAGATAAAACCAATTTCGTTTTTCGATGTAAGGGAGACCACTCTAAATGTCTTGGGATAAAGATAAAACTAAGGGTCAACAAGATAATAAAATTGAGAATGGAAATGGGGAATGTTTCAAAGAGACAACAACCCACCATAGAACAAACAACAGCAGAATGTCACCAACTGGTATTCAATGCAGCGAGAAATTCCCGCACCCGGAGGCGTCCTTCAGCTTGCCCCTTAACAGATAGATAGATAGTTTATTCTCATAAAACCATGCAAGTACAAAGGTTACAGAGAAGTTAAAAAAAAAATAGTATACATAAAAATAAAAAATGCATTAAAAATGCATAAAATTCAAAATTTCGGATGAGATAACATATAAAAGAATATATATATAGACTTGTATAGTCAAATGTAAAAGCTAAAATTGTATAAAGAAATACTTTCTATAAGTATGTTAAATAAATTATGGTTGTTAAGAAGGAGTGAGCTTACTATTAATACATCTTATAAAATTGCAGAGGTTTCTTAGTGTCTTTGGTTTTTTTTGAATTAAACAGTTTGTTGAATGTAAAAATGTTATGTCTTGGTATTAGTCCATTTGGAATAAATCTTCTTCTTTCATCTTGTAAAGCCGGGCAAACAAAAATATAGTGGTATTCGTCTCCGATATCTCTTTTTGTACATATTGAACATTTTCTATCACTTCTTTCAATGTTATACCATCTCCCCTTTTCTATTGGCAGTGAATGATTCGATGTTCGGAATTTACAAAGTGTATATATATCTCGGTCATTTATGATGTTGAAATAATTCTCAAATTCAAAATGTTCCTTAAAGAGCCTATATGTAATGCATTTTGATGTGTTCTGAATAGCTGAGTTCCAAATTTGTTTAAACTGGTCAATTAATCTAAGTTTGATACTTTTTGGTAACCATTTGGTGAGGTCTGTATTTTGCACATAAAATAAGTCTGAAAATCCGGCATTGTCCAATATATTTTTAATGTTCTTTATCCATAAAATATCATCATTGTTTGTGTGATATCGGGAATATACAAATTTGTATAATATTGATGATAACTTGTTTTCATCTATAAGCAGCCTGCACCAATATGTTATCATTCGGCATTTAATGCTTATTTCCAATGGGTAACGTCCAGTTTCACCGTACACAATCATGCTTGGGGTAGATCTCTTGAGGTGTAGTAAATGCTTTAAAAATTTGAGATGAACTTGTTCAATAATGTCATTTTTTCCAAATCCCCATACTTCACATCCGTATAGAAGAATTGGTTTCACCAGTTTGTCAAATAACTCTAATTGGCATTCAATTGATAAATTACACTGCCTCCCTTTTTTAATAACGTTGTACATAGCTTTTGTTGCTTTTTCTGATAGTCTTTTCTTTGCTTTATTGAAGGATCCGGATCTTGTTAACAATAGTCCAAGGTAGTTAAATTCTTTCACTATTTCAATTTCATTTTCTTCATAAATGAAATTAATATTATTAGGCTGTCTTCCTTTAGAGAAAATTAAAACTTTAGTCTTAGATGTATTTACTTTAAGTTTCCAAGTATCACAATATTCACTGAAGCAATTTAATTGCATTTGAAGGTCTTCCTTTGTTTCTGACATTAGAACAGTATCATCGGCATATAATAAAATGAACAGCTTTAAATAGATATTGAGGCTAGTTTCAAGGGAGTTCGATATTGATGACAAACCTTTCACATTATGTGATAGCAAAAAATCAGTGAGGTCATTGATATATAAAGAGAATAATAGAGGGGAAAGATTTTCCCCTTGTCTAACTCCAGTGTTACATGGGAAAAATCAGATTTTTGATTATTGTATATAACTCTTGATTTTATATTGTTGTACATACTATGTATTACTGTATGCATTTTTCCATCAATGTGATTCAATGCCATCTTAAACCATAGGCCGTTTCTCCAAACTGTGTCGAACGCTTTGGCAAAATCAATAAAAACACAAAATAACTTTTTCTTTTGCGATCTAGCTAGGTCGAAGAGACTTTGTAATATAAATATGTTATCTGTTGTTGAATATTTTTTCCTAAAGCCACTTTGATTGTTATGTATTATTGAAAAGTTCTCGAAATATTTCGTTAATCGTTCATTTAGGATGGACGCAAAAAGTTTTCCAAAACAGCTAAGAATAGTGATAGGTCTATAATTTTGCGGATCTTGTTGATTTCCTTTATTTTTAAATAAAGGGTGTATATTTCCAGATAACCAACTGTCTGGTATGATTCCTGTATCAAATATAAGATTGAATAACTTTACAAAGATATTAATGATTTCTGTTGAAGCACACGTAGCTTTGAAGAATTCGTTTATAATCAGGTCATCACCGCTTGCCTTGTTATTTTTCAAGTTTTTTATATTTTTTATTATTTCATCGGGCGTAATCATTTCATTTAATAAATTATTTTCGATATGTCTTTCAATCTCTTCGTGGTTTAACAAATAAATATACTAGTTCAGTGATAATGAACGCCATACTAAACTCCAAATTGTACACAAGAAACTAAAATAAAAAAATATTATATGTAATACTTTATTTAGGTTAACTAATGAGTATTAAAATGAAAACTGATTATGTCACAATAAAGCCTGAGAAGCAAGCGGTTGGTTTACATAATTAGTTTTGTCCCTTAAATTTCTTTTGACTGGAAATTTTCACTATTCATATCTTTATCATATATGACAAGGTCGAAAAATAAAGATGAAATATATGACAAGGTAATTATGATTAAACCTTAGTATATAAATGAAGCTTATCAAATGACAATTTTGTTTGACAGATTCGATCAAAAATGTGTCAAAATGCAACATTTATTTCTGAAATCTACTTCACCACGAAAAAGCCTAATCAGGACAGCTCTAGATATATAAAAAAAGATTTGTATGTAGACCAGTAGTCTCTGAATGATTTCATTTTTCACTGTAATAATAACTTGATTTTAATAATTCACAATGTTTATAGTTGCATCTATTATAACGGATGTAAATATGTGTAGCTGTAGGCAAGTTATGAAATACAGAATACATTAAAAACAATCAAAAACCAGACAGCAATAAAATATGAAGAAGTGTACTCGATTTCACGATTGTACGTTGAGATGACAAATTAATCGTTAATCAAAATCATTCAAGATCTAATAAGGCAGCTAAATGTCCGGAAAGAAATACGAAAGAGCTAACTTATGATAAGACAGCGTTTTTCTATTAAAATAATCAATAGGTCAAACGCCTTCGAAACTTCATTTTTTTGTAATTCTTCATCTATATAAACAAAATATTCATGTCCCCGGACACACCCTACAGAAAGACGTGACCGTTTCTTGAAAACTTGGAATTTCATTTTGTTGAGCGATATTCTTAAGATGTGCTTATGAATAAAAAATAAGATTGAGAATATAAACATGCAGGAATGTGTCAAAGAGACAACAACCCGACCAAAGAGCATAAAACAGCTTATAAAAACTATAATGAATTTAACAAATAGTTACAGTTACCGTCTTTTAAAATTGCTGAAGTTTTAATATCAATTACAAAATATAGTTACATAATTTATCGTAACAAAACTTTCCACTTAAGATAAACATTAAGACATGCTACATTTAATTTACAATAACTAATATTAGGGTGATATAAATGGTTCAAATAAGTGACAGTGTACCAAGAGATTTTAATCATAAGTACTTGCGGTCATCAAACCTGGTGATAAATCAATGTCCTTCTGAATAAGAGTATTATTTATTATACCTGGTCAATTGTCAAAATTAAGTGATAATAAACCTATTTATTTTGTGAATAATAATATAGGACACCGAAATAAACACCAACAAGTACAAATACACAACGAACTGAGGTGCAATCTTCATAGAATATAACGAAATAAAATCCTGCACGATTAGCGAAGTACGTACAAAGTTGAAACAACCCCGTAAACACCGTATGGTATTTTATATTTAACATTTTAAAGATATAAGAGGTGCAATGAGAACCAATGAGACCATTTTCTATCCAAGCCACAATTTGTAAAAGTAAATCAAAATAGGCTTAGTCTGCCTCATACGAATTTATAAAGGAATGATTCAGTAAAAATAATTAAGGGTACATTTGGTTCCCATAAGAATGTCAACTGCCTGCTGAAAAAACCCCCACATCCACCATATATATGAAAATATTACAAATACTCTGTCAGGATTTCAAGCCAATGATTTTGGATATGAATTAGAGCTTTTGTTGACATGGTGGCTTTCGAAATTGCTTAAATTAGCTATCGAAATTGCTTAAATTAAGCGATGTTTTCAGTACCATTAGAACTTTTCAGCCACTACAATTATAACAACTAGTAGGAATCGGGTAGCAAAAATAATCAATAAAAGTCTGTGTGTGCCCATGCATTCTCACTTGAAGTCGCTGACTGATTTTTGGGAAACTTCATTCACGTGAACTAGCTGTATAGTTCATATATATATGAGTATTCAAATGGATTTACAACTGATTTTACAGTTTGCTCTTATGTTGTGCTGCAACGCCACTGTGAGTGTCCCAGTCTAGGAAAGGGTTGACCGGTCATTAAGTAAACAAGTTTAACCCTAGTCACAATATTAATTCATTACATTATTATGGGCTTTTGTCCATGGTCGGCGTTAACAACTAAAATAATCAACCGATGTTTAATTTTTATATGACAAGACAACAAAAGCAAATTCTACTAATTGAAAATATATGGGATAAGAACACTAAATGCATATTAAACATATATATGTATTTAAATATTTAAATTCGAAAACTTTACATAAAATATCTCAAATAAATATTTATTTATTTCTTCAAATACAAACGAAAACCATAATAGTTTAATACCGTTTAAAAAAATCAATGAAATATAACAAGAGAAGATGTGGTATGATTGCCAATGAGACAACTCTCCACCAAATGACGCAGAACTTAACAACTTCGAATTGATCCAGGGGGCCCAACCCCTGGATCCACGCCTGTGTAGCTCACCGTACAGCCTTCAAGAATGATCAAAGCCCTTATCGCATAGTAAGCTATAAAAGACCCCGAAATGACAAACGTAAAACAATTCAAACGAGAAAACTAACGACCTAATTTATGTACAAAAAATGAACGAAAAACAAACTATGTAGCACGTCAACAAACGACAACCACTGAATTACAGGCTCCTGACTTGGGACAGGCATATACATACAGAATGTTTTGGGATTTAAAATGTATGCGGGATCCCATCCCTACCCCTTACATCGGACAGTGGTGAAACAGTACAACATACGAACGAACTGTAAAAATATAAGGCTTAACTCAATAGATGGATACCAGTGGCGGATCCAAAACTTTTCATAAAGGGGGGGGGGGGGGGGGCTGAATAACCTTTAAAAAAAAGGAGGGGTCGCTCCCGTAATGGATCCGCCTATGAATATATTTAATATATATATATTACATCTAACAAAAACACAGAGTGGACGTGGCCGGGTACTTGTATATCCACAATAAATAAGACACCAAGTACTGATCTTAGAGAACTCGCAGTTACTGACAGCTAGTTCAAAGCCACTAACAACTTATAAAAAAAAAATAATGCATCTAAGAAAAATGTTCGTTTTTCTTGTTTTTCTTGAATTATTATAATTTCTTTGATGCAACCCACCCATTTCATCGGTAAACCATAGTCCGTATGTGTATCTTTAATGACGTTTCTGTAATATCTTTACAAATATGTCGATCTTGGCAGATTTTGAAATAGCCGACATTTAGTTCTAGATCTTTATAAAGATATATGCGCAATCTTCCTTTTTTTTTACAGAGGTTATAATTTATTTGTAAAAATTATTACTGAACGAAAACTTTTTATCTTATATCGTTACTATTTCGACTGTTTTTACAAGTCCAAAATGTATTTGTTTGATATATTTTTTTGTAAATCTGATAATCTTCTTCTTTCATACAAAAAAATGTAGAGTCTATGTGAATCAGTAAAAACTAACTGACAAATACAGTTATACGATATAACTGCTTCTATTCAACCTTTCCGCACCCTTTCCGGCTCTCAATCATTCGGTATATGATATATTTCACATATATCATATCTCAATAATTACATTCTGATTGGCTAACTGCACATCACGTGTTATTCCGTAAGCAGTTGCATTGCTCAATACAACTTTTCACTTATGACTCAAACAATAAAGTGAACAGGTGAATTAAATAATAAAACTGAATATATAAAATTCGTGTTTTCATGATCATAGCTAAAAAATGTAATTATAAGTATTGAATGCTTCTTTTTGTAACTTTATAGGGTTGTAAAAGCGTTGACCGTGCGTACATTTTTAGAATAAAGCGCTTCCGCGCTTCATACAAAATGTACTTCGGTCAACGCTTTTACACCCCAATAAATTTACAAAAAGAAGCATTCAATTCTTAAATGAATCAGTATATAATATATGTGAATACTGATTGAGAGCTTTTTTGTCATATTTAAAAATTCTATTCTATATAAAGGTATTTTTCTATTGTTCACGAAATTTAATAATAAAAAGTAAGAAATCATTTTATCTATCGAAGAGCTGGTAGATAAAAAAAATCACCTATAATTTCTATATTTTTGCATGATGCATTTAAAAAGTAATTAGAAATTACATATAAAATTATATTGTCATCTACTTGATAGATATTGATAAAGAATAATCTCAGTCATTACATAAACACTTTTTTGAAACAAACTTTACTACAAAATATTGTAAGTTTTACGGGTATAATAATATTATCCAATCATAATGTTTGACACTAACAGGCTTAAATACCAGCCAATCAGAATACAGCCCGCCAAACAATTGGTCGCGTCTGTCAAGAAGAAAGGGTGAAGAAGGTAAATAAACAATATTTCTAATTAATATAGCATGCTGAATTAAAAATTAATTGATTAAATAGTGAAAAGTTCTTACAATTTATGTGCAAAATAAGTTACAGCATATAAAGATACGGGGATTTGTTCTCCTCGGACAATAAATCAGCTTTTTTTAAATGAATGAATGACAACTGCTGTGTCGCTGAAAATTTACTGTAATTTTTCTTTCCAAACTCTAAAAGAATGAAAATGTTAACTGCACATATTTTTGTATATTATAAATTGATGTTAACGAGATTTTATTTAGTTGTACACTTAATATTTAGTCCACGTGTCTTTGTTTACTTTTAGAAATGTAAATTTCGTGAGTACTCGGCATCCAACAAATTTTGTGTTGTGGTTCGTTTGGTACGATATGACCTACATGTATTGACGAAATTCAAATCGTTATTAATTTCTCTCGTCCGTAATTAAGTCCGTCCATTTCACTATCATAGAGTTACATGAAAAGTTCAAAGATCGTCCTTGCATTTCGCAACACTGGTGAACAGATAACTTTCGGTATATGCATGCATAAATTTGAACATAAGTGGACACTTCCATAAATTTTACATATACATGTAAATACAAGGAAATGTTTTATTGAATACCTTTGAAATTCCAATTTAAAATATATGGAGCATATTTAGACAAAAATTATCTGAAAATAGTTCAAATAAACATTTCTATTTTCAGTTTCATTAAAATTATTTGAAGATAAAACAGACAAAGATCTAGAAGTTTCATTGTCTCAAATTTTATCAATGCTTGAAATTGCAACTTGGGATATAGACACAATAAAGAAATAAAACTAAACTAAGGAGATGTAGCAACTAGTATGATTGTAAATGGGACAAATATCCACCAAACTCTAAAATTCAAACAATTATAGGTCAGTGATATTGTTGGCTTTGTTCAAAACAACCTCTACCCTTTTTTATTGGGAAAATATGCATAATTTTCATCAAATTGGGAAATTTAGAATAAATCATGACTTTAACTGAAACTTCAATTTACAGACCCCCTTTCAAGAGTCAAACCATGCTTTGAAATAAGACCCCTTTTTGTCAGTGATGATACACATACATTGTAAATAGACCCTCAAATCTGCACATATAGTAATTTTTGGCATGAAAATGTATAAATCATTAAATGAGTGTTTTTAATTTTGAATTCATGCACAATTACTACTGAGTCGGTGAGACTGCACTGTTTGGGAAAAAAGTTGTCTATTTGGGAATAATTTTAAGCCATCTTGTTTTCAAATTGGGATTCTTCTCCAGGGGACCATGCCTTTATTCTCCATTAATTTAAGGCAAACAATATCACTGAAGGTAACAGGATGGCTTTTAACAATGAAAAATAACGCATACTATATAGATAGCTTTAAAAGGCCTGAACATGAAATGAATTTAATTGAGAAAAGAAATACATGTACCATTATTTAAATATAACAAAACAATTTCCTAAAAACAAATGAACAGACATGAACCACTGACATCTACAGATCTACATGACAGGCAAAGCATACTCTAGTCTATACTCTAAATGTATATCTATTACTGGATACAAAAATAACTCTTTCAATTAACAGGTGAAAAACTGAAAGATTAGAAGATGGCATCACCAAGAAAGGTAAGCAAAGGCTTCACTAATTCCCTTTTCTTTCCCCTTGAAAGTTCTATGATACTTCAAATAAAACGATTTTGGAATATTTTTGTATACATGTACTTAGAAGGCAAATTTTACTTTAAAACACATGGTAGAGAAGGATTTGTATAGTGAAACTACAAATCCTTGGTATAGACTAAGAGTATTGGTAAGCTATTACTGATGTTATTAAATTCATACCTACTAAAATTATGTAAATTGATGAAAAGTCATTTTTAAAAAATTTAATTTAAATTATTTTCCTATATTTGATATTAGTTTGTAAAAACATGATTTCCAACGTCTTCATGTTCTAAAATAATGACTTATTTATAAAGTCTGGTATGATAATTATCTATTAACTGGTCAAGAAATAAATTGCAATTTATAATATGATTAAATCCACAATCATTTTTGCATTAGTGAATAAATATATACCTTTTATTTATGCAAAAAAAATTATCCTTTGGCCTAGATTAGATAAATGTCTTTTCCTACTCTGACTCCCTAGTTATTGTTAAACATTGGGTTCCATTTTCAACCTTTTAATAAATACTTTGTTTTTTCTATACCTTATGTGAAAATGTTGAAATTTAAAAAAAAATTGATGTGACTGTCTGGTAATAATACTTGTTATATCTTTAAATGTTATATATATAGATAAATACATCATTTTAGTAGGTAAAATATGTACACTTATCATATTTGAAAAAAAATTAAACTTTTGTTGGGTCACATAGTCAAGTTTATTAAATAACTGAACTTTGGTCACATGATATGCCTTGAGTTCAGAGGTGTACATAAATCAAACCATAGGTAAAGTCCATCAAAGGTTGACAGGTAAATTAAATTGTATTGTTATTTTAAATTTATAAAGAAATGTATGGATCCATAATCCTCAAATGATGATTATCTAAAAAAAATGTAATTCTATTATTTTATAGTCTGTTTCTAAATAATTGACAATTATTATCTTGTTTCATAACCTTCATATTGTTTAGCATGCTGCTGTTTAATAATATTTCATGCTGAGTCTGGTGTCCAGTGTAGGTTTTATTAAATAAATTTTTAATTTCCTGTTTCAATCTTCATGGGTCGACCCTGACAATTTTTATAATTTATATACAATTATTCCTCTAGTACCTTAGAAAATTGAGGAATGAAGTAAATGATCTGTGCAGGGATCTCTACATGCTAGATATAAAAGGTTGTGTTCCTCTATCTTTTTAACATTCAGACTATGTGTGAACACTTAATGAACCAATGCCAGGGCCTTACTCGGCCTATTATATACTACAGGTACAACAATGATCAAAAAAATACAAAACATGTTCTCCCAGACTTGGAAGCTCATTACTAAATGTGGCTGGATAGCCTACACCAATGAGCAAAAACCATACCCTATTGCAAGCGATAAGCCTATTTAGCCTCCACAATGATAAATTGTAAAACAATGCAATTTTTTCCAATATATTATACAATACTTTCTTATTTTCATAAACATCAAACAATTTAAATTTAATTTCCTGTAATATGAATGTTGTATACAAATTTATAATTTAAACATGTTGTATTTGTAAAAGTAATATACAAGTGAACTTGATTGTGTCATTCCAGACTAGATCATCAAAATCACCTTCTAGGAGGAGATCTACAAGTTCCTCTAGAAGTACAAGGTCAAGAAGTCGCAGTAGAAGTCGTAGCCGTGGAAGATCTGTACGTTCTAAAAGATCAATTTCCCCAGCAAAATCTACTCCAGCAAAAACTTCTCCACCAAAGTCTACAAAGAGACCAGCAACACCAGCTGCTGGGAAAGTGAAAAGGGAAGATAGAGCAGTAACTCCTACTAGGAGGTCTACTAGACTTGTAAATAAGGTATTTTTTTGTTTCATTTGATAATTTTGACAAGTACGTGTAATTGAAAGCTAAAATGCTCTCATACTTATGATATTGTTTACAGATTTGAATTTCATCGTTTATCTTCAAGTTTAATAATTGCAGATTCATGTGCAGTATAACTCTAATATAAAAAAGAAATTTAAGAATTGTGATACGTTCCATGTACATGGCATGTACATGTAGCTTGAAAACTACATGTACAAATGTAACCAAGACAATAAAAATGAATAAAAATTGAGTCAGGCTTTAAGTATAAGTTTTATACATGCTAAACAGATGCATACAAACAAATTTAATCTATTGGAGTCACTGATGCATGACTGCCACTACACTCCAAAATAAATAGTAAATATCTGTTAAACAGCTTAAATTGAAAAAGTAATAAACACATCATTTC
The DNA here is from genome assembly GCA_019925275.1 of Mytilus edulis. Classification (NCBI taxonomy): domain Eukaryota; kingdom Metazoa; phylum Mollusca; class Bivalvia; order Mytilida; family Mytilidae; genus Mytilus; species Mytilus edulis. The sequence continues at coordinate 62,877,927 of CM034350.1, forward strand.
ATTAGATACCAATTATTTTTACAATGCTTGAGAATGGAAAAGTAATTATGTATTGATATTTACAGCTAAAAAGTTATAATTTAATTGGCATTCAATGATCTCATCTTTCCACAGACACTTCCAGAAGAAGAAAAAAAGCCTGTTGAATTTAAGATGATGGACGAACCTGAGAAAGTACGAATTGGAATGACAAGGTCCCGAGAGTTTGGTGGGGCCATAGGATCATTCTTTATGGTCTTAGGATTACCTGTTGGAGTACTTGGCTTGAATATCTTGTGTTCTCAGGTACATTTTTTTTTAAATTGTTAATGAAATAATTTGTCAATCAGTAAAGTACACTCAACAGGATTCAGTTCAATATCTTGTATTTACTCAATGTTATACAAGATACAATATATATAGGGGTTGTGGGCCTGAAGGCACTTGCATTGTTTTTGTATAGGTGGTGCCAGGTCATGAAGTTCGAATTGTGTAGTTGTGTACATGTATGCAAAGTTAAATGTCATTGTATGGGTGATGGCCATTTTGTAATAGTTAATATGATCACGAAAGGATAATGACTCTTTTAATCAATCAAATATTATGAAACTAATACACACTTTTTATAACCACAAAACATAGATCTGACAAGTACATTTTGTGTAGCATCACTTTTACCGTTCCTCAGTTATGTCCCTTTAAAACTTTATATGATATGCAAGTGGGGGATTATTGGACACATTTCCCATTGTTCATCTTTTATAATGAAAAAAATACAAAAGCCTACCTACTTAAAATGTTTGTATAGCAGTGATGAAATTGCAGGGGTCATGAACTCAGTCATAACATGTTGACTGTATCCATGGCAACATTAGACACATCTACATGTGGTAGATTTGTTACTTGTTGTTGTGGATGAAACCGCAGTATTCTGAGCTAACATGAAGAATATCCTCATTAAAGACAAAGTTACTCCTTTAAAACAGGAAGACACTAAAATTTATACTTCCATTTTACATGGGTTTGAGGAAGGGATTTATTTGGCAAGTTATAATCCTGCAGGTGTAATATTTACAGATTTGTTATTTGTTTATTTGATATAAGTGGGAGGGTTCTTCTACCTTAATTATAAAATGTGCTACCTAAAATTTGTGACAAAATACACAATCACAAGTTCACAAGAATTTGTACACTCAAATGACATGTCAGTAATGTTTATTGTGTCTGAAAAGGTGAAAACTAGTTCAAATAAGAATCTGTTTCAAGTTCAAAGATTTTCAGTAGATAAAATTCAGGATAAAAGAGGTTTAGGTTTTTTTGTTATGAAGTCCAATCAACTTGAAACTCAATATACATGTTCCCAATAATTATGAAACTTGTATTCACTATTTATTACTACAAAACATAGATCAAGTACAAATTTGTGTAGCATCACTTTTACCGTTCTTCTGTTATGCCCTTTTATAACTTTATATGATATGCAAGTTGGGGCTAAATGTGTGTCCAATGGAATGGACACATTCCCTATTTATCTCATCTTTTATAATGAAAAGTTACAAAAGTATCCTAGTCTAGTCTGTCTACGGCAAATAATGCATAAATCTAAACAAATTGCAACAGAAATGGTTTCAACAGTTTTATAATACCAAAGCATGACACAATCATATAATAAAAGTCTAGA